>OU342741.1:168779137-168869761 GCA_910589775.1 Avena eriantha | reverse complement strand
TTTTCACAATCCACATATGGATCCAGCAGTGTCATTCCATGTGTTCTCTCTTCACAATCCACCTATGGATCCACCAGTGTCATTGCATGTGTGTTCTTTTTACTAACAACAACTAGAGTCATTTCATGTGTGTTATTTTTACTAACAACAACTAGAGTCATTGAAATGTTTGTTCTTTTCACAATCCAGCTATGGATCCACCAGTGTCATTGCACGTGTGCTCTTTTCACAATCCACCTATAGATCCACCAGGGTCATTGCATGTGTGTTTTTTTACTAACAACAACCAGAGTCATTGCATGTGTGCTCTTTTCAGAATCCACATATGGATCCACCAGTGTTATTGCATGTGTGTTCTTTCTACTAACAACAACCAGAGTCACTGAAATGTGTGTTCTTTTCGCATACCACATATGGATCTACCAGTGTCATTCCATGTGTGTTCTTTTCATAATCCACCTATGGATCCACCAGTGTCATTGCATGTGTGTTATTTTTACTAACAACAACCAGAGTCATTGAAATGTGTGTTCCCTTCAGAGACCACAAATGGATCCACTAGTGTCACTGCATGTGTGTTATTTTTACTAACAACAACCAGAGTCATTGCATGTGTGTTATTTTCACATACCACATATGGATCCACTAGTGTCACTGAATCCACCAGTGTCATTGCATGTGTGCTCTCTTCACAATCCACCTATGGATCCACCAGTGTCATTGCATGTGTGTTCTTTTTACTAACAACAACTAGAGTCATTTCATGTGTGTTCTTTTCACATACCACATATGGATCCACCAGTGGCATTGAAATGTGTGTTCTCTTCAGAGACCGCACATGGATCCACTAGTGTCATTGCATGTGTGTTGTTTTTACTAACAACAACCAGAGTCATTGAAATATGTGTTGTTTTCACATACCACATATGGATCCACCAGTGTCATTGCATGTGTGTTCTTCCAACAATCGACCTATGGATCCACCAGTGTCATTGCATGTGTGTTCTTTTCACAATCCACCTATGGATCCACTAGTGTCATTGCATGTGTGCTCTTTTCACTAACAACAACCAGAGTCATTGCATGTGTGTTCTCTTCAGAGACCACACATGGATCCACCAGTGTCATTGCTTGTGTGTTCTCTTCGCAATCCACCTATGGATCCACCAGTTTCATTGCATGTGTGTTCTTTTTACTAACAACAACCAGAGTCATTGAAATGTGTGTTCTCTTCATAGACCACACATGGATCCACCAGTGTCATTGCTAGTGTGCTCTCTTCACAATCCACCTATGGATCCACCAGTGACATTGCATGTGTGTTCTTTTTACTAACAATAACCAGAGTCATTGCATGTGTGTTATTTTCACATACCACATATGGATCCACCAGTGTCATTGCATGTGTGCTCTCTTCACAATCCACCTATGGATCGACCAGTGTCATTGCATGTGTGTTATTTTTACTAACAACAAGTAGAGTCATTTCATGTGTGTTCTTTTACACTACAGCCGTTGGCCACAAACAATCAGGATGCAGAGCTAACCAGCAACCACTCTAGAAGACCCGATCCCCGATTGTTAGGCGCCGTTGGATCGGGGTGCGTGGACGATATTGATGTCCTTCGCGAGGGCGATCCGCGAGAAGTCTGTTCTGCGAACTGATTGGTAGTGGCAACGACGCTGGGCCTACGTCCTTGCCCTTATCCCCTTAACCTCGAGGCCGAAGATCGGATCGTGTTCCTTCATCGCCATGGAGAGGGAGAGGCCCAAACTCAGCTTGCACGAGGCTCAGATGTTCGCCCAATGCAACATACTCGCGCCGCCGTTCGTGAGGCTTCCGGCTGGCTTCGAGCTCAGCTACGACGGGGTTCCTGTCGTGCCGCTCTTGCGCGACAGCGTGTTGGCGAGGAAGATCGGGGAGTGGCGCCGCCAGCTGTCGGAGCGGAAGAGGGCAATGGCACGGTACTCGCACACGAGCGCGTACTGGCGAAAGCTGTTCAAGAAGTAGCGGGCTACGTTGATTGAGCTGTGCGGAACCCACCGGCGGGAGATCCACCCGGATTTGCGCAACCCCGAAGGGAGGTAGCGCTTCTGGGCAGTGCCTGGGCGTACGACCTCCACCGTTATCGATGTAGCGCGCCGTGAAGAATCCATGAGGAGGAGGAACAGTTCTGGGAACATCGGCATCGACTCCGACCTGGTGGAGGCTAGCGGCGACGCGGACAACATCGTCAATGATGGAGACTGCAGGAGCGTCATAGTCGATTAGGGCCACTTAGCATAAATTAAATCTATGTACGGTATCTTAATGCGCTCTTTGGATCTGGGTCACTTGAGTCATGGTCGATTATCGTCATAAACTATATATGTTGGACATGTTTTAGTTGTCTTTGTCTTTGAAACTAGTCGATCGAAACTCGTCCGATCCTGAAAATAAAGTTCGCGCGTTCCTGGCATATCTGATGGGACAATACGCTGACTCTGCTCCCAGCACTTGATGGCACAACCATAATTTGGAGTGCGCCAGAGGAGAAGGGATTGAGCGTGTTGTAATAGTGTACTACTCCTGTCCAGATATAACTGACTTAGTTTTTTATATTTAATAAATGTGTCTATACCCAAAACATGTCTAGATACATGTTTTAGGTTTCTCTGTCTTTCAAACTAATCAAAAGTCGTCAAATTCTGAACAAACAAAGTCATTGCGTTCACACCTGATGGGACAATACGCCGATTCTGCTACTTGATGGCACAACCATAATTCTGGAGTACACCGGAGGAGATGGGAATGCAAGGGATATGGGAACTAGTAGCCGCGTCCAAACGCAGGTAAAAAATTAATGTAATAATATCTAAAAAAATTGTAATATGGTCCACATGTCCCCATCACACACACGTTGTACGCGCCAGATATAAATAAAGACGACACGGCTAGTTTAGTTTCAATGATATAATTCAACATACGACATTGATGTGCTTGCATCTTTCTGCTCCTCTTATTAGTCTGCTAGCCCACGCTGCATTAAGCATCAGTTGATGAGGATAAAAAAATGATAAAATAGCAAATAAAACAATTTTTAAGCTTACCTTTCATCCGGAGAATCGTACAAAGATGAAATTGGCAGGGATTTATTATTTCTCGTGCAGTTAGCCGAAAGATCCTCAAGAACATCCTCAGTCATCCCTGCAACTTCTTCATATTCTAATACACCTCCATTATTTGCCCTTTCCTCCCTGTTCCGCTTACCTTTTTGTTTCTTTTCACACCCTTTTCTCGCCGGCACCTCCACTTCTTCATAAATTGGCTGCTTACGTACATTTTCCTCTGAGTGCTCATCACCGTCTTCGCGCTGCTCTTCCGCTAGTTCTGGCTGAGAAGCCTCATTTTCTGCCACCGGGGTGTGAACAGGGACAATATCATGTGTAACTGGGGTTTTGCTCAACCTCTTGATATGTCCGAATCTGCCACAACGTTTGCATTTCCTTTTCCTAGCTCCCAACCTTGAACCTTTATCGGTGGAGGCTTCGATCCTTAGCTTTCTAGGCCTCCCAGGTGGCCTCCTAAGAACTGGTGGTTGAAGTTTGAACCCTAGATCGACAATCTCCCAATCATTTTCATTGGCCATAGGTCGTATGTTTTCTGCATAAGTTACAGCAAACTTGTCCACGGAGAAATAGTTGTTGACATAGTTCTCTATTTTAGCTCCGTTACCTCTAAGTTTAAGATGAATTAAATTGCATGGTGACATGCCAGACCAGTAATCTGCCACTGCCTGCATGAACAAGTCTTGTTTCCAATGTCTACAGTGTACCTCCGTTCACTTCCACGCTTGTATTCTGCATAAACCTCAACCAATGTTCTGGAACTTCTAACCATCCTCATCTTTATCGTTCTCATTGCCCCTGTTCTTGCATTCAGTAACATAACCACCTTTGGAACTATTTTATGGCCTAAAAAATTTCTTGCACAAATTCTTTGCCTTAAATCTATCTTCACCATTATGCACTGTCTTATTGCATCCAACAAAATAACAATTCCAAGTGTCTTCATGCCCGAAATCTTATCATTGAAACTCTCTGCCAAATTATTGCAAACAAATTCCACCTTGCTTAACTCACCAAACTTGCTTCTGGCCCATAGCTTGGTGTGATGTTCTTCAAGATATTTTTTTCACCTTTGGCACTACATACATGTTCTGCAAGTAAGTAGCATGTGTGCTTGGGGTGTACGTGTATGTTGATCGCCACAAGTCCTCTTCAAAGATCTTTCCTTTGAACTTCTTCGTGAAGTTAGTAGCGAGGTGCCGCATGCATTCCCTATGCTCAACCCCAGGAAACACAGCATCAACAACATTCTCAAGACCCTCACATGCACCGGTGTGTATCACCAAGCCTTCAGGGTGACCAATTACTTCCCGTAGAGTCTGCATGAACCATGTCCAGCTTTCATTTGATTCACCCTCAAGAACAGCATAAGCTACGGGTAGAAGCCAATTATGCGCGTCCAAAGCACACATAGAAGCAACATGTCCCCTCAACTTCCCTGTTAAAGAAGTTGCGCCTATTGCCAAGTATGGCTTGCAGCCGTCTAGGAACCCCTTCCAGCATGCCTTCAGACAGACAAAACATCTCCTGAAGCATATCTTATCTGCCTACTTATACCTGACCCCTCTCGAGACCTTTTCTCTCCCTTTCACAACCTCGTAATCGATGTCAACAACACTACCAGGTGATGTTTTCTCTACCTGAGCTTTGAAACTATACAACATATGAAAACTGTCATTCCACTTGCCTTGAATGAAGTCTAGAGCCATCTCCTTCCCATCAAAGACTCTGTGGTAAGGAATCAGAACGTTAAACTTTTTGCTAATCTTTGCTCTGAGTTCAGTAGGTCCAATGTTATGATCCTGCCTCACCCAGTCAAGTACAGTAGCAGCAATCCACTTGGTAGTCGCCAGTCTAATTTTACCACTTAAAGAAGTATTAGGGCAGTTGTGTTTATTCGTGTTTACTTTGATATGAATTCGATAAGAATCCAAATAATTCAGAGCTAGTTATCAGCAGAATAAATATGAGAAAGACTGAAACTAAATGTAGTTATTGCAACCTGAAATGGTTGTCCACCCCGCATTGGTGATGCATATAATATCCATTTACACACATTTCTTTCCCTACAATGCACCCTAAATCTCTTTTGGTCGCTCTTTTCAATGATAAATTCGAACCCAACTCTGATTGCATAGGTTGCAACTGGATATCTGTAGTCCTCCACATTATCAAAGACAGTCCCCTCATCAATTGTAGGATTGTCCCTATCAAAGTGTATCACTGGCCTGTCCACGTCTTCATCGTCGTATCTACATCCCATTTCCACATCTTCACATTCCTCTTCCTCATCAGTCCCATAGTCAGGCTCAAAGTTCGAATCAACCAAATATTCCCTACTCTCCATCCTATCAGGGTCAGCAACCACGTCTGGATATGCTTTCTCATCATCATCCGCACCGCCACACATTTCAGTGCCATCATGCTCGCTTGACAAATCATCATGCTCAAGGACAAGTTGTACAGACGTCCTGCGGTTACCAACACATATCCTTGCCATCACCATGATACTAGAAACGCTAATTGGGGTATGCAGAAAAGGAATCACAGTTCTTACCCTTCAATGTGGACGCACGACACCTTCTCCGGGCTCCATACCTCCAAAGCTCTACACCCCGCTTCCTCTCCCCCTATTTTGTTGTCCTCTGTGCTCTCCAGACTTGAAGGAGATTCCGTGCTCTCCAGCCACGCAGGACCCATATCCGTGCCCTCAAGCCTCACAGGATCCATCTCCAAGCGGGATCCAGATCACCAACGTCATTGGGCCCCTAACCCAACGACCGACTCTCGGTTTTTGTTTCCAAACACGCCTGGGCGGTGGGCGGCGGCAAGGAGACAAGGCAGGGAGGGGAGGGGACGTGAGGGGATGGCAGGGAGGGGAGTGCGGGAGGACGATGGCCCAAGGGGACGACGAGAGCGGTGTACGACTGAGCGGAGTGGTGGCGGCAGGAGCAGAGGAGTAGAGCGGAGCGAAGCTGGTTGCGACAAAGTATGGAAAATTGCACAATAATGTGTTGGTGGGCGGCACCAGCCCTCGAACCTGGGACGCACGCCATCGAAGGTGGAGGAGGCGGCCCCACCATTCAGAAAACGTGCCACCTGTCAGCGCACTATGCACGGGGAGCACTTCACGAATTTTTTTAGCAGGTCCCACATGTCAGTCTGTTTGATGAAAACTTGCATGCAGTGCATGGCTGGTTCACGCGCTAGTTCCGAAAAAAGCCCGTTGATCCAAACTTGAATTGGCAGTCCCGCTTCTTCTCCCCCGTCTTCTCGTCTCCTCGCAGTGGCAGTTCCACTTCGTCTCCCTTGTCTGTTATCCTCTTCTTCTTTCTTCCTCGATCAAAACATTCCCGCACGTAAGCCATGGCCAGTAGTCGGATGAAGAGGAACTGGTTCGATCTCCCGGCCGACCCACTTCGCAAGATCGCCGACTACTTGCTGGAGAAAGAGGAGTACATCGACACCAATGCTGCTTGTGGAGAAGTCTGCACCGATTGGTGCCGCACTTTAAAGGTGCCCGAATTCCATCTCAACAATTGGATCATGTTAGATCACACACTTCCAGACGTTGGCGACTTCACCTTCCTCAACCTCGCCACTAGTCGTTGCTTCAGGACAAATCTAATGGACGTCCATCGCAGGTTCACATTCACATCCGATATTTATTGGTATTTTCCATTGTAAACATCTTAGTGCTAACTAATGCCCTCTTCTTCCAAAAGATTCTACTTCGTCGGTGTTTATCGTGGCGTCATCATGCTTGCTCAGAGGGTGGAGCCATACCAGATTCGGCTTCTAAACCCAATCACTCATAAGTCTAACACTGAGTTTCAAGCATGCATACTATCTGATCTTCTGCAATCTGTCATCGTGACAAAGTCCCCGACGATGGTGTTCATTTGCACGGATTATCGAAATCATATTGCATGGGCCGATGAGAGCACCCCAACGGGGCAAATCAATGGATCATTTGGAGAAGGATTGTATTCGGCACCTCCTGATATGCTTTTGGTCTGCATGACGACATTCCGAGGGGAAGTATATGCATTACATGAGAATGGAGACATCTTGTCGACCAACATCCAGTTAGAGCAGCGCGCGAGCACTGTCACAATGGCCAAAATAATTTCGGCCCCGGTCTTTGAACAGGTACCTAGAACCTACAAATTTTACCTTGTGGAGTCAGATGGTGATCTGCTTCTTGTGTTGAACGGGGATTTCGCCAAAGGGAAACTGGTGTTGTACCGGGTGGACACGGAGAACCGCTCTCTTGAGGCCGTCGGTGACATTGGAAGTCGTGCCCTCTTCGTTGGTTACAATCGGTCTATCTCCATTGACACCAGGTTACACCCCACAGTCAAACCCGGTTGCATATACTACAGGAATTTTATCAGACTGTACGATCATGAGGTTCAAGCCTGGGAAGAGGAACCAACAATGGTAATGTATGGCTTAAGTCTGGAACATACACCGAGGCCTTACCCTCTAGACGAGATACTGGCAGCACATTGTAGACGGAGAGAGTTCTCTGAACATGTGTTGTAGCACGCGTTAGCCGACGACGACGAAATATATAGGGGAGAATGAATCCTATATTCATCCTAGGTTATTTGCTAGCATTTTCAGGTCTATTTTTCGAAGTAGAAATTTGTACTGTACTTATATTATTTCGATGAGCAGTATGCGTATTACCTTTCAGACAAAATTGTGATGTATTTAAATTTAGTACTTTCAGAATTCAACGTATTTATTTTTAGTAGCTTCTTTCAGAATTCTCTGTGTTCGACATGGGCATCAGCTCAGCGCCGGAATTCAGGTTCCACATGGAAAATTGCACAATAATGTGTTGGTGGGCGGCACCACCCCTCGAACCTGGGATGCACGCCGTCAAAGTTGGAGGGGGCGGGCCCGCCAGTCCGAAAACATGCCACATCGGCATCCCCTGTTTCTGATGCCCTTTAAAAAAAGAAAACACGCCACGTCGTTATCCCCTGTTTCTGATGGTGTTGCTACACTCGACAGTACATGGTGGCATATGAATAATATCGTATAAACATAAGGGCACAGTCATCAACATTTCTAAAATGAAACTCGGTCCCGTCTCCTACCCGTCCTGGTACATTGCCCGATGAGGTGGATAGCCACGACCTATCTTTTTTAATACGTTTGCACTCTAGTGCTGAGAAGGGAAATAAAGATTGAGTTGTTAATGCAACGAGTGTCGAATTATTACCCTCTAAGGAAATGGGAAATGGTTATTTTCACGCGTGCCCATAGTCCAAATCTACTGTTAGTCTTTCACTCCCCTTTTTCGACTAATCACAGTTCACCTTGCACAGCTCCTCCGCGCCGCACAAACTAGGGTAACATGGCCCCGCCTAAGCAGCCGACGCCGCCGCGACAGCCGCCAAAACTGGGGTATTTAGCCCCTCTAAGGCAGGCCATGAAGCTCTACTTCAAGGCCGGTCTCACATTGCCCTGCCAGGCGGATGATTTCCCCGAATGTGCTGAATCGGTCGTAGCGGCGACTGCGGCGTCGTCGGCGCCAGATGCGGCAACCAGGGCCAATAGAGCGATGTGGAGAAATCGTGCGGCGGCATTACGACATGCTCTAGGCAGTGGGAACAAGGTACGTATCAAATCGTTCAAGAGAGCATGCCGCCACCGAGGGTTCACACCATCGAACAGGGCTGCGCCAAGGTCTAGGAACTCTCGCGTCCACACTCCGGCATAGACTACCTTACCTCAGTGGGGGAGGCTAGGAGCATGCCGTCTGCGGCAAAGATGCTCCATCCTACGCACCGTCGGAGGCCGTACCGTGGCGGCGACCAAGCATCTACACTCAGCATGCTAGATTGTTCGACAGCCGGAGCCGGCGGTGGGCACTAGCTCAGCCCCGGAATTCAGGTTTGAGTTCACACAGACCTACGATCCCGAGAAGGAGATGCCGAATTTCAGTTTCGAAGAAATCGTTCCGACGGCGAGGATGGTCCAACTGAACCGGGACTAGCGCACGCAAATTGCTCGTGCATGAACGATGCAGATTTTTTGTAGTTTGGCGGGAAGGCAATAGATCAGTTTGGGTTACATGATCAAAGAACGTATGTCCTCTCAGGGCAATTGGCCAGCCAACTTTTCTGGTGGAGATCTGTAGTTTCTTTAGTGTCGAATAGTTAAGTTCAGACTGAAGAATGGCTTTTGTAGATGAAATGCTGACGAATTGTTCTATAAACTAGTAGGCAGTTTAGCCCACTTTTGTTCAGGTATAAGACCCTTTTGTATGGAAGTACTACTGTTGTAAGCAAATACTATCAAGTATCTATTTCCTTCAATTACTAGTCGTGGTTCAATCTAGTTAACTGGCATCTTTTTACCCCAGACTACAGATTTTACGTCTGTTGTCTGTGCTATAAACCATTTTTCCTTTGTCTTGTGTTGCCTGCAAAATAGTCCTGCAGTTCAACGTGTTACAAATGTAGCTACCTTGTACTTGAAGAGGAGATGGACTACATTTTCCTGGCATACACATAATTGACATTGCACATAATTGGTTATTCAACTACATCGATTCAAACTATTACACACACACTACATCAAATTCATTACCCACACATACTACATCTATTCAAACTATTACACACACATACAACTTCAAACTATTACACACACGTACTACATTGATTCAAACTATTACACATTTTTAGTCGATGCTAACTTCCTGATACGCTCTCCATACTATAAATTCATTAGCCACACATACCACGGCAATTCACTAGAGCTCTGTCTTCACTCAAGGGAAATCAGAACCACTAGCTCGTCCAAGCCCGGTTCCCCCACCGAAACTATGTGCGTCGTCGCGAAACTGTGGTGGGCCTGTGCCATCGATCCTTCCAGGCCAACACTACAGGCGACGAGGACGCTTTCTGGCAGCCTCTTCGGGGCCCTGAATGCCATGTACCAATTCCAGAACCTCCTCCAGGTGGATGATGACTGGGTGCTTCCAGCAAAGCTGTCGCCCTGTCCTGCTTGGAATCTGCACCTCGTACATCTTAGGAACGGCATTAGGATCTTTCAGCCACGCCTTTACCTCGATGACCCATCTGTCGCTCGGTGGCACGATTTCCACCAGCGCGCCACCAAGGCTACTGACGACCTGCTTCAGGGCCTCCGGCTCCCAAGCATCCAATGGGAGGCCATCAAAGCCGAGTTTGGAGAAGAAACAAAGCTGCCCCAAGTGATCGTCCCACCCACAGGCGCGATGCCAACGCATGACGCTCATTTTCTCCCCGCAGCACTCGAAAGAACGGGAAGAATGCAGAACTCGCTCGGCGTCTGAGCTGTGCTCGAACCGGACGAAAAAATCGAATGGCGGCGCACATACCTCAATGTTGACCTCATTTCGTCTGATCCCAAAACGAGACCTGAAAGCCGACAGCAACTCTGCCGGCGACACGGCGGGATGGACGCCCATCACGGTGGCCATGAGAGTGTGGTCTTCGAACTGTTGTGCTAGGGCTACCATGCCTGGGGTGCGCGGCGGCACGCAACTTCCCAAGGCCGGTCGCCGGCCTAGATCGCCCGACTAGACGTGCTCCGCCGTGCGAGAAGGACTAGCCAGAGGCGAGATATTAGTCCGGGGACGCGATGCTCCGATACGGTGAACGATGCAATGGCGACGGCTGCGAGCTTCGATTAGAGGCCTAGGAGGTTGACCGGACATGGCGGGGACGCAAATTAGAGCAAGTGCGAGCTCCGATCTAAGACGAGCAGCCAGAGCTGAGCAAATGTTATGGGGAGGGGAGCAGGGGAGAAGACCAGAGCAGAGCAAAGAAATAGATCTGGTCCACTCAGGGATCTGGTCCACAGCAGGGGTAAGCTAGTCCACGACCTCAAAAGATAACGGGGAATACTAACATGGCAGGCCAAGAAGAGTTGACCTAACGGCGGTATTTGAGTTCAACCGTTTTTTGTTTGGTTCAAACGACCATTTGGCCGTTAGATTTGTATTCACCCCCATTTGTCCCTTCTGGACAATTGGCAATTCTACTATAGCCCCTCCGCTCGATTGATGACAACTCGGGTACTGCGGTGCGCTCACCCACCAAGTTTGGTACCGCAAACGAACATTCCCGATTCGGTGACCGCTGCCTCGGTCACCGGATCCATCACCACCGCATCACGTGAAGACTCCATCACACGAGTCACCAACCCTGAGGATTTCGAGGACCCCTCCATCCTCAGGATCTTCAACTTTGACTCTCGGTTGGAGTCCCCTAAGGACTTCCGTGCCAGATCCAATTGCCTCAACACGATCTACATGGCGGGCAGCGCAAGCGCCCCACCAGATCCATTCTCCATGCCGATCTTGCTGACTACGACGGCAACAGGGATGGAGGAAGCCTGCCTATGCCTAGAAGAGGCGACGCGCAAGGAGAAGGCTGAGCGCGAGAAGTTCCACCTCAAGTAGCAAACAACACAGGAGCTATCTCTCTACCATCAACGCTGCATCAGGACCCGCCTGAACTCTAGCATTCAGGGCCGTGTCCTGAACTTCAACGACGAGAACGACCCCGCCCGCGTGACCGAGCGCGAGTTCTGCGTGAACGCGCCGCCTGGAAGCAACAACCACCCACCACCTGGGTCACCTATGACCGGAGCTCCACCGCCACCCCTGGGCCACACACTTCCTTCGGACCAGCCCCGGATCATCATCTCGTCACAAGCCCGTGACGCCGACGGGCTCCCGTTGTACTCCACCCCGATGGA
Organism: Avena eriantha; assembly: GCA_910589775.1. Lineage (NCBI taxonomy): Eukaryota > Viridiplantae > Streptophyta > Magnoliopsida > Poales > Poaceae > Avena > Avena eriantha. The sequence goes on along the minus strand of OU342741.1, from coordinate 168,857,884 downwards.
CAATGTCATCGCGGGGAACGCCGCAGTCGCCAACCTCAACACCCAGGGAAAGGGTGAGCTGCAGATCCAGTATGCCTAGGCCCTACTCGCCAGGGCCGTCGAGCAGCAAGCCGCGGGAGTCAACCCGCGGGGACGGATGTACTCCCGTTCATCGAGAAGCAGGGCGGCCTTAAGCGGCCGTCCAACAGTTGCCAACACTCTGAACTGCCCACTGCTCGAGCCCCTGCAACTCCAACCATGGGCCGCAAATCACGTGCTCTCCACCAACGAGCCGTGAGCCACAAACAACATGGTCGCCACCAACAGCCAACCGATCAACGCACGGACCCACATCGTCAAAAACCAGGCTTGGCGAGCTCGCCATCCGCATGATCTGCAGCACACCCTCACCAACCGCCCCGAGCCGGATCCAAGGGGCTCACTCAGCCGAGTCGCCCACAGTGCTTCAGACCAATGATCCGAGACGAAAAGTACCTAGTGAACTTCAAGGCACCGAACGAGATAGAGAAGTACGACCCAATGTATGACCCAGCGGTGTGGCTCGACACATACCTCATGGCGATGGGGATCGCCGGCCACAACGACCTACTCTCTGCTCGCTACGTCCCCCTAATGATGGAGGGAGCGACCGGACAATGGATCAACACCCTCCCCGCGAACAACATCGACTCGTGGGAGGACACATCACTGGGTCCAGCGGTGGCAAGACCTGTGGATCAACGCTTCTGGCATCCACCCGGACACGACGATCCACTGCTTCAAGAATGCGTGCCGGTATGAACCTCTGGTCACCAAGATCAAGAGGGTCTACCGGACCCTCGATAACATCCCCGAACTCCTCGAGATCGCCAAGCGTTACGCGGAGGAGGACCCCAACCAGGACTCCGACGACGAGTCGGGGGGAAGACGCCGCACCAGCATAGCACGACATGTGCTACAACAACACTCGCCTCACCAGCAAGTGCCACGGTGATGGGCGATTCGACTTCGTCGCCAACACTGGCTATGGGTAGCGCGACCCGAAGAACTTTCGTCGTGACGGAGGGAACTACCGTGACAGCGGGAACTACCGCATAAACAACACGGCGAGGCCGAAATTCGACCCCACCGCCCTACTCAACCAGCCCTGTGTCTACCACATCAGGGAAGGGAAGCCTACCACTCACACCACCGCCTACTGCCATTCTCTGAAGGAGATTGAGAATGCAAGGCGAGCAAGAGAGGACCCCAACAACGACCCTCCAAGGGACAACGACAACTCCGGCGGGTTCGGCAACACTGTCGGCTCGCTGCACACTTTCACCAGGCTCGGCACCAAACACGAGAAGAAGTTGCTCGCTTGTGCAGTCGCCATCAATGCGCTGACCCAGGTCGACATCCCTCGCTTCCTCAACTAGTCCGAGCAAAGCTTCACCTGGAGTTGCCAAGATCATGCGCCCAGGATCAAATATTCGAGGCGAGTTGCCCTAGTGGTTATGCCCAAAGTGGCCGACTATTGGCTACCCAAGGATGGACAGCGGAAGCTCCATCAATATCCTATACCTGGATACGTTCAAGAGGCTAGACCTCCTAGAGTCGATAATCGAGTCGACCCTCACCACCTTCCATGGCATCGTCCCAGGTTGGAAGGCGTTCCCAATCGGCAATGTGATGCTACCACTCACCTTCAGCACACCAGCAAACTTCCGCATCAAGAGGATCGTATTCAAGCTGGTGAACTTCCGCAGCCCCTACCACTGCGTCCTGGGTGCCAGGTGTTCGCCAAATTTAAGGCGGCCCCACACTATGCCTACAACATGATGAAGATCCCCGGGCCAAGCGGCATCATCACTGTCCACGGCGACCCTGATATGGCTGTGGAGTGCGAGGACAAAGGTGCCAAGCTCGCCGACACAGTCATCGCCGTGGAAACTAACCACGCGGATGAGCTTGTGAAATACGCGAGCAATGTCAACAAGGATGACCCGACGATCCTGAAGAAACCCACCTCGGGAAATTCTGGGGGAGCAGCATTCAAGGCCTCCACGCACACCCGCACCGTTGAGCTTGTCCCGGGCAACTCGAGCCAGAAGGTCACTATCAGGACCAATATGAGCCTCACATAAGAAAGCGCGGTAATCGATTTCCTGCATGATAACCGCGACATCTTGCATGGAATCCATCTGACATGCCTGGTGTCCCGAGAGAACTCATTGAGCACAAAATCAACACCGACCCCAAAGTGCGATCGGTGAAGCAGTCGCTGTAGCCCTTCAATGAAGAGCGTCGCCGAGCAATCACCGAACAAGTGTTGCGTATACTCACTGCAGGCTTCATCTGGCCAATCAAGTACTCCAAGTGGCTAGAAAGCCTAGTCCTGGTTCTGAAGAAGAAGAACACTTGGAGAATGTGCATCGACTACACCAACCTAAACAGCGCCTACCCGAAGGAGGAGTTTGTCCTTCCCCACATCGATCAGATCATCGACTCGACCGCTGGCTCGGAGTCGCTGTGCTTCCTCGATGCGTACGCTGGTTACAACCAGATCAAGATGGCGGTCGAGGACAAGGAGAAAATGGCATTCATCACACCATTCAACGCCTTTTGTTACACCGCCATGACGTTCGGCCTCAAGAATGCTAGCGCGACCTACCAACGGTGCATGCAGGAGTGCCTTGCGAGCCAAATTGGCCGCAACATCCATGTCTACATAGACGACGTGGTGGTGAAGTCAACTCGCCAGAGCGACCTACTCGCCGACCGGGCCGAAACTTTGGCAAATTTGCAGAAGTACAAGATCAAGCACAACCCGAGGAAGTTCACCTTCGGTGTATAGACCGAACATCTCCTAGGGTACGTAGTTTCCAAGTGAGGCATCGAAGAAAACCCCACAAAGATCAACACCATAGCGCAACTCGGAAGACCTGAGTGCCTGTGTGACATCTAGAAGCTGGTTGGGCGAGTCGTGGGTCTTAGTCACTTCATCCTCCGACTTGGTGAGAAGACAATGCCCCTCTATCGCTTGATGCGCAAGAACCCCATGTTCTAATGGGACGAAGAGGCGGATAACGTTCTCAAAGCACTCAAATAAGTACTGCTCGCCGCCCTAGTCGACAAAGAGCTAATGCTCGTCTACGTCACGGCCTCCACCCAACTCGTCAACGTCGTGATGGTCGTCGAGCGGCCAAAGGGGGAAAGGAGCGCCCCGTACAGTGCCCGGTCTACTACATCAGCAAGGTCCTAATGGACTCAAGGCAAGTCTACCCATAGTACCAGAAACTGGTGTATGTGGTCTTCAGAGCCTAGCGATGACTCCCACACTACTTCTAGGAGCACCCCATCATGGTCATCTCCTCCGCGTCGCTGCAGGACATCATCTTCAATCGCGAGGCGACTAGGCAAGTCGCCAAGTGGGCCGTCAAAATCAACATCCACAACATCTAGTACGATCCATGCAAAGTGATCAAGTCGCAAGCCTTGGCTGATTTCCTCGCCGACTAGGAAGAAGCATATCATTCGAAGAAGCTGCCCTACCTCCACTACTGGTCGATCCACTTTGATGGGTCCAAGAACACGGACGGCGCGGGGGCTGGGATCGTACTCACCTCCCCCAAAGGCGACAAGCTCCCCTACATGCTGCACCTCGACTTCACGCCCTGCACCAATAATATGGCTGAATATGAGGCCCTCCTTCACGACATGTGGGCCGCCAAGGAGATGAACGTCAATCGCCTCCGGTTCTACGGTGACACCGACCTCATCGCCGCACAAGTTGCTGGTACCTGCGACGCCATCTCCCCCACCATGATAGCATACCACCAATCGGTGGACCAGCTGGGGGCCACTTCGCTGGCTACTCCATCGAGTGGATCGAGAGGCGCAAGAACAAGGAGACCGACACGCTCTCCCACATCGGGTCGGCTCGCCAAACACCACCCGCGGGTGTCTTCCTCGACATCATCAACAAGCCTTCGATCTCCCCGCCAAAGGAGATAGACATCGGGATACCTCTGCAGCCTGAGACCGCCCTAGTCGCCATGATCACGGAGCCTAGCAACTGGACCGCGCCATACATCGCCTACCTCGAGCACAAGATCCTGCCCACTGACGAGACAAAGGCGCAAATGGTCATGCACCGCTGCAAATCCTTCATCATCATCAATAGCGAAATCCAAAAACGCAGCGCCACTGGCGTATTCTAGTGCTACGTACAACCAGAAGAAGGGCGTATTCGAAGACATCCACACCAGCGACTGCAGCCACCACGCCGGGGCCCGGTCACTAGTCGCCAAAGCCATGCGACACGGCTTCTACTAGCTCACCGCACATGCCGACGCCTTCGACATCGTCCAACGATGCATCGGGTGCCAGAAGTACACCAACCAGACGCATATACCTGGTTTGGCCCTCAAGACCATCCCCATCACCTGGCCATTCACCGTATGGGGCATCGACATGGTGGGCCCGTTCAAAAAGGCCCCATCTGGCTTTACCCACCTCCTGGTCATAGTCGACAAGTTCACCAAATGGGTAGAGGCCAAGCCAATCAAGAAGTGCGATGGCAAGACCGCTACCAAGTTCCTCCGCGAGCTCATCTACCGGTACGGCTACTCGCACAACATCATCATGGACAATGGCACCAACTTTGCCAAGGGCACCATGGCCGATTTCTGTGAGGAACACGGCATACGACTCGACCTTGCCTCAGTCGCCCACCCAAAGTCAAACGGCCAAGCGGAACACGCCAACCAAAGCATCCTTCATGGCCTCAAGCCACGACTGTAGGTCCCCCTCAAGCAAACCCCTGGATGTTGGCACGAAGAGCTCCCCTCTGTGATATGGGGCATCCTCTCCTCCGTCAACCGCTCAACAGGATTCACACCCTTCTTCATGGTTTAAGGTGATGATGTCGTCATGCCAACCGACCTGGAACATGACTCACCTTGGATCGTCAATTATGCGGAGGCGGACAATGAGATTTCCCATCAGGATGGGGTCGATCAGCTCGACGAAGCACATGACCTAGCTCGCTCTCGCACCGCCATCTACCAGTAGGGACTCTGCCGCTACCACAACTGCCGAGTCTGGACTCGCACCTTCCAGGAGGGTGACCTAGTCGTGCGACTGATTTAGGACAAGAAGGACATGCACAAGCTTTCTCCCCCATGGGAGGGGCCATTTGCCATAGGACGAGTCCTCGGCAACGACGCCTACTACCTCATCGACGTACGAGGCAACGCCCAGCTTGAAGTCGGGCGGCCATGGAATGTATACCTCCTCCGAAAGTTCTATACATAGAACTAAAACTTGTACTCAGCTGCTATATGATGAAATAAAATCGGATGTCACAAATTGTGTCTACTTTCCATCTCCTTGTGCCAATCGCACTCGTACATTTAGTGATACGCTACCCATGGAAGTCAACCCTTGGTCGAGCGATCAGCATGGCTAAGTAGTGCGACCCAAGGGCACTGAAAATATTCGGCCCTTGCTCGTCCACGAAAACGCAACCCCTGAGCCCCCATAGGAGTCGCCTCGTTCGACTGGCCTACCAGGCCAAGACAACCAAACACGCTTCTCACTGCAAACCCGTCCTCCCCACCCCCGTGCACGGCAACTCGAAAGGTCAAGTACCACGCTCGGGGACTCGCCACAAATGTCCCTCACGTGGCTCAGGAACGCACCAAGTATGAGAGCCCGCCTCGGACTCGCCACGCGACTGCCTTTCCAAGGCAGGGGTGACACGTTACAAACAACATACAAATGTCCTCACCTACCTTGGGCATGCGACTAGAATGACCAAGCACCACGCTCGGGGACTAGCCTAACCGACCTCGGTCGCCTCTGGGAAAGCGGCCAACTATAGAGCACCCCTTGGGGTCGCCAAGCGACTGGCTCCACAAGCCATGGCGAGTCGACTCTTGTTAACCTAACAGCCTAAGACAAACAAACACACATATACGCGAGGTCAACCCCACTAAAGGGCGCACGCGCTCGGGGACTCGCTCAACCAAAAATACTAAACAAACAAAAATCACATAGCAATGCGAGTCGATCGACCTTTTTTACTTCAACAATAAAATATTTTGTTCATTATTGAGGTACATTACAAAAAGCGGCCAGTCTCCATGACTAACAAAATGCCCTAGGGAAATTCCCTCATTATGCAGGTTTCGAAGAAGAAGCACTGCCATCGCCCTTGACCCGGACATATGGCTCCCAAGGGTTCGACGGTTACGTCATCAACTGCTTCACCAACGATGACTAGAAGGGCTACTCCGACCTCAGGTCACGGTGCTCCGACTTGGAGTCGCCTAGCGCCACCACCGTCTCCTTGTACGGTAGCAGATCCCCCTTTGCCAATACCCACTCCGTGAATGGAGCAGCCTTGGCGGTCAACCTGAGCACCTCCACGATCTCCACTGAGCCAGTCACCAAGGGATACCCGTTGGTGACATCGTCGAGGTAGAAGTTGTCGGGGAAGTGCGTGAGCCCAAGACTAAGCACCATGGTGGCCCCGCGCCGGAAGACTGATCACGCCATCCACTCGACGACATCATGCGCCTCCTCAAGGTAGTGCCAAACCTCCGCTAGACCCCCAGGAATAACTTCAGTGGGGGAGATCCCCTGAACAATAGCCTGAACGCACAACGCCGAAGCAGTGGCCGTGTTCACCACCTCCGTCATGCATTGTGAGGCGTCAAAGGTCTACACCATCGGGTTGCTTTGACCTATTACGGCTACAATGTCATAAAATCAAGATCACAAGAACGAAAACTATTGGACTCACCCGCCCGGGGACTAACCCACCCGGGGACTCTCCGGATACCAGAAAGAAGGAATAGAAGAAGGCGATTCTCACCAAGGAGTTTGCAGCAGCTCTCGATCACAAACTTCTAGTGGGTGGCCAATTTCTCTTGCAACCTCAGGATGATCGATTCGGAGGCCTTCCGCTCATCCTCTACAACAATGACTGTAGCCTTGGCCCTCTCTTTAGAAGAAATGATCGAAGCCTTCGCTGTCTCTAGCTCCTTCACCAGCGAGCCGACCTGCTCCTCTGTCGCGGCCAACGATAGCTTCGCTACATCCAACTTGGCGACCGCAACATATCCCTCGCGGGCCTTGGCAATTGCAACAGGAAGATCATCTAAAGGATAAGAGGACTACAATTCGATCTTCGCACAACATCAAAAGCCCAAAGTCATCCAGATAAAATCAATTCACCAACATATGCTTGGAGTCGTCGGCTGGCTTCCTGCGCACTCCGCAAGTCGCGTTATAGGCATTCCTTAGCAGCCTGCCAATCGAGCGATTCCCTTTGAACGCCCTGAAGACAAAAAACAATGAGAGATTGAACAACTAAAAGCTCTGAGTGTCTAGTCGCTGAAATTCAGCGACTAGACCCTCGGGGACTAGATGACTAAAAGTTCTAATTGTCTAGCCACTGAAATTCAGCGACTAGACCCTCGGGGACTGGACATACCTATATAGAAGCACCTAGCATGTTGTGAAGCTCGCTAGCATCCATTGAAGCAACCACGAACAATGTATGTCCGCGACGTTGCCCAGCGTCGCCACCAACGACCTCAGGAACTTGTGATGACTGCGCTATAGTAGCCACGGCAAAGGCCCTCGCCACAAAGCGATGGAACATCGTGACCGTCGTTACCGTAGCGCTGGTTGCAAGCACCAGCACCTCCGCTGGCATGGTCGGTTTGCTCAGCTCCGAGCTGGCGGCCACTTCACCTTCAGTAGGAATGGCGGAACCACCCTTCCCCACGTCTTCCTCCACCACAGTAGCGGATTCGCCCTCCTTCTTCTTCTTTGCGCCTTCGCCTGGCACCTCTACTATGATGTCCTTCCTCTTCTTGGAAGGCACCTCTTCTTGTTCACTTTAACCTTAATCACTTCAAGATGCTTATGATAGGGGCAATGAGAGCTGAAAGCTAATAAGTACCATAATTTTTGGAAGCTCTTTATGAGACTTGAATCCCTGCTTCCTTCTATGAAGGCCTTTCTTTTACTTTTGTGTTGAGTCTCCATCTTCTATCTTTATGCACCTATTGAGAGAGCATAGTGGCCATTCCTAGTTTAATGTGCATTGTCCCAAGACTTGTTGATTGATTCATAACTTTGATATTGCTCGTTCTTAAACTATTTGTATCTAGTCACCCTTATGAACTTTGAAGGTGTCTTATGCATTTATGTTTTGCTATACCATGAGGGACAAGCTGAATACCACTCTTATTATGTTTTCTATATGTGAAACAAACAAACGTCTTTCAATGCATTGTTATTCATGATCTTTTGTTTGTACCTTTTCATGTTACAACATAGTTGCTATATTGTTAGAACTCTATCTTTCATGTTCATGTTTAGAGTATCTTTGATCTCAACTATCAATGCTTTTACAATAATGATGATCAAGATTGTGTTGTCTGCATGTCACCTAAAAAATTATCAACGCTTTTTATCGTTTACCTACTCGAGAACGAGTAGGAACTAAGCTTGGGGATGTTGATACGTCCATAACGTATCTATAATTTTTGATGGTTTTATGCTAATAATATGCTTTTGACACTCCTTTTTGTATAAAGTTTATGATTTATTTGGACTAACCTTCTAATAGTTGCAAAAGTGCACAATGTTGTTGTTTTACACTTTCATGTGTAGGAATTACCAAGAATACAAGTGGAAACCTTGTTGGAGTCAAATTGGGATTTTTCTAGAAATCCGTCTCAGAACATTTTTTGAAGATGGTCATGTTTCGGGTCGAAGACGGCGTCAAACGGAAAACTCTTCAACTACAAAGTTGTTGGAAATTTCGCAAAAAATGTTCTGGACATATAGCTGATTCCGAGTCCGGACGGGTCCGCTAGGCCCGATTTACTGCAGCCCAAGATGGGGTGACGAGAATCTGAGAAGCTATATAAAGGGAGGAAACCTAATTTGCCCAAGACACCTCCACCCACGAATTTGCAGCCGCCAAAGCCACATTTTTGCCTCTCCCTCCCAATAAGCCATGAAGGAAGGGGGCTAAGGGGCGGTGCTCCCCATGATACCGACGGCGGGGAAGGAGTCCCCCGTGCCGCCGCCGACGCTGCCACCGCCCTCTTCACCATCTTCACCATATTCACCGCCATCTCCATCACCTAATCCTCCTAGTATGCAGTGGTTCATCCTCCCACGCACCTTTGTACCGTCCTATGTAAACATGGTATTTGATGTTATATGTTATAATCCTATGATCTATGTCATGTTTGTGTAGTTTCTTTGTTCTTAGATTGAATGGTTGAACATCTTTGGTTCATTAGAGTTGTATGTTGATATGGTACAATCCTTTGGTGTCCATTATATTTGTGCGTGCATGGGTTAAACATCATAGGGTTTGTAGTATGTGTAAAAGGAAGGGGGAGTTCTACCGGAGTGACAAAAACCTAAGGACGCGAACCGGAACGTTGCACGTATGGGAGTAAGAGGACCATTAAACTTAAGGCTATGGTTGGGGAAACCTTAGTGCATTGTTAGTAGTTATGGATGTTTTCTAACAATCCAATCATATAGTACATGTAATTCCAAGTAGTGAAGCGCATGTATATTTAGCCTCTCCCACATAGAAAACTGCATCGAAGACAATGAACCCGATCTATTCGCTATTTAAACTTGGACAAAGCCACCACTATTCCACACTCATGGTTCTATTAGTTTAGTATATTTTATTGCTGAATAAACTAGCTTTAATTTTTTGTTATTTATTATCATGCAAAGCTATATCTAGTACTCGTATTGTTGCTCTAGTTTTATGTTCTAGATAACGCAAATGTTTAGTGTGCATAGAGTTGTATTATTGGTTGATAGAACTTGAGAGAACATTTATCCTACCTTTAGCTCCTCGTTGGGTTTGACACTCTTACTTATCGAAAAGGCTGCACACGATCCCCTATACTTGTGGGTTATCATACACCAATGTGGTTAATGCTGAAGCAATTCGGCGCACTGAAACCAGAACCCGTGCCAACCAGGCCCCACCAAACTTGTCGCCGAAAATGCTAGTATGTGCACTATTTCGGGTTTGATGCCCTAGAATATTCCCTCCACCTACCCCTTCACCCCTAGTTCTATAAATAACCCCTAGTGACTCAGATATAGGCAGAGATTATGATGAACTGAGGCATGTTCCAAACCCTAGATTGGAACCTCCTCTCTATAGTAGATCTATGAGTTGTACAAGGCCTTGGAGTCAGTGCCCTTCTCCAAGTCATCAAGACCCTCCTCACGTGTTCGGTCTCTCCTTGTCAGGGATTCTAGTAGTGCTTGGTCTCTCCCGTTTGGGATTTTACTTGGTTACTACTCTCTCCTTGATTTGGATTCTATCATCCGCTTGCCGATCTCTCCTTTGGTGATTCTACCCAAGGTCTCTCACCGAGGGTTCTATTGGATTGGTTGTTCGAACCAATGGGAGCAAATCAAATAGTGTGTGTTTTGGCATGTATTTGTATTTTTACCTTGCATTAGATTTGATTTCATCATGTTCATCGGGTTTACCCTCACTCACCACCTCAAATTCGTGAAGACCGGGCCACCCCCAAGGGTAAATCCACAAGGAGACCCATATCATCTGGTATCAGAGCTTTTGGTTGCTGTGGATTTGACTTCGCTCACCTATTTCCACCATAAATTGAAACTACCAAAAAATTGCCCCAAATTGCTTTTGGATCGATCTCTCGTTTTAGCGAGTTTTCTGTAGTTTTGATCCATAGATCTGTTGCTATTGGTGTCGATCTACCTTCCTTGACCATCCCCAGCCCTAGTTTCGACTGATTTATGAAGATTTTCGTGAGTTGACCTTTTGTGTTCATCACGAACACGTGTCGGTGATAGATCCGACGAACTGAACCGGCCACCGAAAATTTCCGGTGAAATTCCCGGCGACACTGGAATCTTCACCAAAAAAATTGGCGCTAGGTCCGGGCCACCGGTTTGGCCACGGACAGCTACTTCTGGTCTAGTTTTGACAGTTTTTCATCCTTTGCTTATTCGTGTTTCACGTGCATGTCGCCCTGACTAACAACAAGATTCCGCAACAAAACATCCCGTGCTCTCTGAAAACAATACATCGGCACCATGAGCATCATGCTCAATCTCAACAACAAGATGACATGGTCGCCCACCGCAACAAGCAATGATACAAGTATAACCTCAACAAGAGCAAGCACGTCATGGTAGAGACCATCGGGATGATAGGCATCATCACCCACAACATGACCATCGTCCACATCAAATCAATTAAAAAACACAATGGGATACAAGTGATGATGATGAGGATGCACATCGCACTCGACGCAACAACCGTCATGCTCAACCGCACCATCATCATCAACAACCAATGAATGCAAATGATCTCGAGCAAAGGCATAGAACAGACTTCGAGAATCATCAAGATCCTCCTCCATCGCCTCCTCGAGAAAATCAAGTACATCCTCCTCCACCACCACCATGAGACAAGACCATCGCAACTACCACCATGAGCGTGACGAGAGAAAGTTTGGGAAGCTCAAATTCTATATGCCCAAGTTCAAAGGAGAAGATGCCGATGCATACATTGATTGGGAACTCAAAGTTGATAAAATGTTCTGAGTCCACAACTATTCCAGAGAGAACAAAGTTGCAATGGCATCCCTTGAGTTTGAGGACTACACCAATGTTTGGTTGGAAGATTATCAAAAGCATCATGAGAAACAAGTGGAACCACCAATTAACACTTGGACGGAAATGAAGGAAGTGATGTACAAAACATTCGTCTCCGATCACTATAGCCAAGATATTTTCGACAAGCTACAAAATTTGAGGCAAGGCCCAAGGTTAATAGAAGATTTCTAAAACAAAATGGAGAAGACTATGATGCGAGCTAATGTGAGAGAACTCAAAGAGCAAACGATATCAAGGTTCCTCAATGTTTTGAGCCGCCCAATAAGGAAAATTGTTGACTTCCAACCGTACAAGAGCCTCACCGAGCTCCTCCATCAAGCCACCAAAGCCGAATGTCACTTGAAAAAATAGAATGCTTATGAGAAGACCAAGACATACATTTCTTCCATCGATGCAAATTCCTCCACCAAGCCAACAAACCAAGCACCAAGCTCGTCCAAGCAAGCAAAAACCGCAATAGCATCCTCCTCCAACACACCATCAGATAGTCAAGTTACTTGCTTCAAGTGTGGAGTGAAGGGTCACAAGACATATGAGTGAACCAACACAAGAGTTATGCTTACGGATGATAATGGCACAATCTACTATGTGAGTGAATAAGAATATGAAGCTTTGACTCAAAGAGCAATTGGAAGGGAAGCCACAATGTGAGAGGATGACACCCTTATATGCGAGCATGATCCGATCCCTTCCCTTGTCATAGCTCAAGTTTTAAAAACACATTCCATTCATAGAGAGGACCAACGCTTCAACATTTTCCAAACACGAGCCAGAATTGAAGGAAAGTTCATGAAGGTAATCATCGATGGTGGAAGTTGTCACAACCTTGCGAGCACATATCTTTGTGAGAAACTGAAGCTACCATTCATAGAGAATCCGCACACATACCATGTGAAGTGGCTTGATGATAATGGCAGCCTCACAATCAAACACAAAGTCAACATCTCCTTCAAGATTGGCCCCTATGAAGACACCGTCGAATGTGATGTCGTGCCAATGACCGGGTGTCACCTTCTACTTGGGAGACCATGGAAATACAATAGAGGAGCTCTACATCATGGTAGAAATAACCAATACTCCTTCAAGTGGAACGACAAGACATTCATGCTCCAACCTATGATGTGAAGCAAGGTTATTGCATCCAATATGACATCAATGCACAAGATAAAGAAGGCTAAGGATCCTTGTGAGATGAGTGGTGAGAGAGTGATGTCCTACAAGTATAGAGGGTGTATCGCAGTATTTTCGATAAGTAAGAGTGTCGAAACCCAACGAGGAGCAGAAGGTGCTGGCTAGTGGCTTGGAGCAGGAATTCTCTGTAAACACTTAACAAACCGATTTTTAGGGGTTTTTGATAATGCAGGTAAATAAAGTACAAGTAAATAAAAGACAATAAGAGTAAATGCAGCAAGTGGCCCAATCCTTTATTCAGCAAAGGACAAGCCGGTTGTATTACTTAAGATGACCAAACGTTCTTGAGGACACACGGGAATATCGTCAAGTGCTTTCGCTTCATATAGTTGATTAATCTTCTTTAGTTTGCTAAGTGTTGTGTGGGTGAACCTGTGCTAATGTACCGACCTTCCTAGGACTAATACATACTTGTGATTATACCCCTTGCAAGCATCCGCAAGTACAAGAAACTAATTAAGGTAGAAACCTAACCACAGTTATAAACTCTAAGACCCTGACATCCCTTGTGCAATGGTTTCCTAACGGGGGTTCAGGTTTCTGTCACTCCGGCAACCCCTACGATTAGTAGCCAAATACACAATGCATTCCCCTAGGCCCATATAGGTGAAGTACCATGTAGTCGACGTTCACATGACACCACAAGAAGAAGTACACCACAACTTAAATATCAAACTATTGAATCTTTCTCAACACAATTCCACTACTAACAACATGACTTCTCTCATGTCCTCAAGAACAAAACGAACTACTCACAAGACATCATATGGATCATGATCAGAGAGGAAATAATGATGTATAACAATCTGAACATAAACTATAATTCAACGGTTCACTCAATAACATCAACTACAAAGAGTAATCAACACCGGGAATGTTTCCCCTAAGAACTATGCAAGATTCAACCCAATTGTTACAGCGATATGGAGATGGTGATGAGGGTGCTGGTGGAGATGATGGTGGTGATGATGATGATGATCCCGATGAAGTCTAGATTGATGGTGGTGTTGATGGCGACGATCTCCCCTCTCCGGGAAGGAATTCCCCTGGCAGAATTCTGTCTGCCGGAGAGATCTTTCTCTCTCGGTGTTTTCCGCCCCGCAGAGGCGGCGGAATCTTTCTATGGTCGCTCCCCAAGTCTTAGGGTTTCAGGAGGATAATATACGCTAGAGGGGAGAGCCAGGGGTGGACCAGGGCAGCCACACCACCTGGTGGCGCGGCCTAGGCTGGCTCGCGCCAGGGGGTGGGCCCCCTGTGGCCCATCTCAGCCTCCCCTTCTGGCTTCCTTCGTCTTCTAGAAAAATAGGATTTTCCATGTATTTTCCTGGATTTTATGATCTTCGCGAATTTCCCATCCAAATAGCACCTTTTCCATCAGAATCCTGACTGCAGCGGTCCATGCTCCAAAAGTAATCAACCATGCAAAAACAGATGAAATAACATAAGTATCATATCTTAATATGAAATATATCAATGAATAACAGTAAATTATGATATAGAATAGTGATGCAAAATGGACATATCAACTCCCCCAAGCTTAGACTTCGCTTGTCCCCAAGCAAAAACTGAACTCAATAAACATGACCTCAGGTTTATGGAGTGAAGAGTCGATAAAAGAATACGGACAAGAAGCATCACATTCATCAATACATAAATCATAATAGAAGACAAATCACTATTATATAACTTAACTTGCAATAAGTAAAGGAAACACAATAAAGATACATAAAGTGAATCATAATTGGTATTGGCAAACTTAGCTCTTGGTCGAACAATAGTTGACAATTTGCTGGAGTTCACAAATAACTGATTTTCAATGATAGCTTTCAAAGTAGTAATCACCAAGATAAGAGCAATGTGCAAAACAATGAACATAAGAAACATCATTGCATAAATCGTCATATGAATGAATGAAACACAACAACTCAAAATACTTGCTGAGATAGAAAGGAATAGGTTTACTGACTCAACTAAAAAGTAAAAGAAAGGCCCTTCGCAGAGGGAAGCAGGGATTTCAAGTTTCATAAAGAGCTCCCAAAAATTATGATACTTATTAGTTTTCATCTCTCATTGCCCCTATCATAGGCATCTTTAGGTGATTAAGGTTAAAGTGATCAAATATGAGGATATGCTTGACAAGTTGTAAGTTGAAAATCTCATGTCCCTTGAATACGAGGGCCGCTCCTCATGCTACTCAAGTTTAGTAACCGGTAAGCTCTTGTCATAGTAAGCACATGTGTATCATGGAGAACCACCAATGGGGTACCCTTTGCCCAATGATACGGAAGAATCCCCATATCAAAATGACAAGGCAAGCAGACAACAAGCATCTCAGCAATCTTCTTATTTACCATGGGAATATGGTGCTTTTTTCTCTCTTTCCTCTTTTCTCATCTTTTTTTTTATTTTTCTCTTTTTCTCAATCTCTATCTCTTTTTTTATCAGAAGAATGCTTCATAGATGCTTGTTATGGTTATGCTGCAGGTTTCCACCATGACAGCATGGATTAGACCGGCGGCCCAGGCGTTTCTCTAAAACACATGCATAACTCCATGGACTTACAAGCTCCCCTTTCATTTCACACGGACGACATCCATAGACAAAAGAACATGATATCAACTAGGTACAAAGTACCAGTGCAATGTTGAAAGCGTTCCCCATGATAGCATGGTTCTGCTAATTCACAACTCACAAAGCGCAAGCATATACGAAACATAGATGGGCACAATGGTTCAAGTTTATTAAGTGCAAGAAAGTAAAGTGTGCCATCAAGTTCGTGAGAGCTTTAATTACTAATTTTCACATAACAAGTTTAATTTAGAAGGTAGATAAAAACATGAATTTACTTGGATTAGCAATAGTGCTAATAGGTAGGTATGGTGGACACAAATGGCATAGGTTTGGTTTAAGGATTGGATGCACGAGAAGAATTCCCTCTCAGTACAGGTTTTTGGCTAGCAAGGCTGGGTAGCAAGTATAAGAGTTGGAGGAAACAAACAAACATACAGGTGATAAAAAACAAACATGCAATCTTCCTTGGAAGCACAAAAGATCTTAACCAAAGAATACTAAACTTATGAGCAAAGCAAGAAAGAAAGATGATGAAATTATATTTCTTTAAGAGTACTTTTATATTTTTCAACCAACTAAATTAACTCAATGATCCCAAAGTAATACCAATACTAACAACAATATCAATCATATAACCACGAATTGAAAACTAATATAAGATATGCAAAAGAGTAAATGATAGAACTTCTCATTAATATTCCATAATGGCTACTCACACCAAGGGATACATATCTAACGAGAGAGGGGACACTTCCATAATGCAAACCATCCTACATGATAACTTCTCTATTCATGATATGACTCTACTAAAAAGGTAAAAAAGATAGAAGATAGTGATGTGATACCGCGACACTCCCCCAAGCTTAGAACAAACCAAGGGGATGCCAAACTTGATGATGAATTACTCCTTTGGTGGTGGTGGTATTCTCTCATCATCGTCCGACTTCCAGGATAAGGGCTCCACATAAACAAAGGACATCGTGGTCTCCAGCATCCTGAAACTTGCAGCAGCACTTATGCGTTTAAACCTAACCTCGTACTCACAGTTTTGATTTTGAGCATCGTAGAGCTGTGCTTGCAGTTCGTTGGTTGTTTGGCGGAGTGAGAGGACTTCATCCTTGAGCTGAGCAGTCTCCTTTTGGTGCTCGGCGATGAGTTCGGAACAAATCTTATGGATGATATCCACTTTGTGTTCTGCCATCTTCTTGTACCTAAAGACTTCTTGCTCTAGTGCTTCCATCCTGTCCTCCAGACTTCCTTCACCTTTAGGTCCTTGAACCTATTTTATCCGTACCTCCCCATCTTTAAGAAGCAACTCCATGGGATGAATCTTCAACTCTCTCATGTATGGGTTGATGATATCCGCTGAGGAATCTTCCCTGGCTGATCCAGAGGAAGACATTGTGGCTCCAAATCTGGGACTCTACCTGTCAGAAACAGATCGAAACGAAAACACGACGAGAACACGATATATGAACCTCGGGGGATCTGGGGGATTATATATTACGAAGTTTTACAGCAAAAGGAAGGTACTGGGAGAAAACGGGTCGGAGACGGAGTCCGAGGTGGCCACACCACCTGGTGGCACGGCTAGGGGTGGGCCCGCGCCACAGGGTGGTGTGAGCCACCCTGGCTCCATTTCCGTCCCTCTTTCGCTTTGTAGCTTTCCTTGTTGGCTAAAAACTACAAAAATATAACTGGACAGATCTTTTGCGGAACTTTTCTTACCAGAACTATTACCTATTCGAAAACAGACTCTGCAGGTCTCTGAATTTGGTCTTTGATAAATTTTTCCAGAGTTATAACTTGAAAAGTATCAACATCTTCATTGTAATAATCTCCAGCAATATAGTGCTTGAGTCGTTGCCCATTCACCACTTGTGTAGTGTTGTCTTTTAAAGAGGAAATTTTTATCGCTCCTGAACGGTACACTTCTTCAATAACGAAAGGTCCCATTTTGACAGTAGTTTTCCTGCAGAAAATCTGAGACGAGACCTATACAATAGAACTTTCTCACCAACATGGAATTCTCTCTTAAGTATTCGCTTGTCATGCCATCTTTTAACTTTTTCCTTAAAGAGTCTATCATTCTCATATGCTTCACTCCTCCATTCATCCAAAGAACTTAAGTCAAATAATATTTTTTCACCAGCAAGCTTACAATCTCTATTAAGTTCTTTAACTGCCCAATAAGCTTTGTGTTCTAATTATAAAGGTAGGTGACAAGCTTTCCCATAAACCATTTTATAAGGAGACATCCCCATAGGGTTTTTATAGGCAGTCCTATAAGCCCATAAAGCATCGTTCAACTTTTTAGCCTAGTTTTTTCTAGATCTATTAACAGTCTTTTGCAAGATAGATTTAATTTCTCTATTTGATAACTCTACTTGCCCACTAGTTTGGGGGTGATAAGCTGGAGCGATTCTATGATTAACGTCATATTTAGCAAGGGTCTTTCTAAAACCACCATGAATGAAATGAGAACCTCCATCAGTCATGAGATACCTAGGCACTCCAAACCTAGGAAAGATAACATCCTTAAGCATTTTTAGAGAGGTCTCCCCGTCAACACTCTTCTTAGGTATGGCTTCTACCCACTTAGTAACATAATCAACAGCAACAAGAATATGAATATAACCTTTCGAGGGAGGAAAAGGACCCATAAAGTCAAATCCCCAGCAATCAAAGGGTTCAATAACTAGAGAGTAGTTCATAGGCATTTCATTGCATCTAAAAATATTACCAACACGCTGACACTCATCACAAGATAAAACAAATTTTCTTGCATCTTTAAAAAGGGTAGGCCAGTAGAAACCTGATTGTAGCACCTTTTGCGCAGTTCTATCTCCCGCATGATGTCCTCCATAGGCACTACCATGAAATTTCCGCAATATCTCCTTTTGTTCGTATTCTGGAACACATCTTCGCATAATACCATCCACTCCTTCTTTATATAAATGTGGGTCATCCCAAAAATAATGCCCCAAATTGTAAAAGAATTTCCTTCTTTGCTGAGCTGTGAAAGTTGGAGGCAAATACTTGGAGACAATAAAGTTAGCATAATCAGCATACCAAGGGCTCCCTCGTGATCTTATCCCTATTGCGGCCAACTGTTCATTCGGGAAACTATCATAACAGGCATAGGATCAAAAGAGATATTTTCCAACCGGGATAAATTATCAGCAACAGTATTTTCAGCACCTTTCCTATCTACAATATATAGATCAAACTCTTGTAAAAGCAGCACCCATCTAATAAGCCTAGGCTTAGCATCCTTCTTCAACATAAGGTACTTAATAGCAGCATGATCAGTATGAATGGTCACTTTTGAGTCTACAATATAAGGTCTAAACTTATCACAAGCAAAAACGACAGCTAGGAATTATTTTTCAGTAGTAGCATAATTCCTTTGAGCAGCGTCAAGAGTCTTACTAGCATAATGAATAACATTTAACTTTTTATCAATTCGTTTCCCAAGGATAGCACCTACAGAAAAATCACCAGCATCACACATTATTTCAAAGGGTAGACTCCAATCAGGTGGTTGAACGATAGGAGCTATAGTTAAAGCATTCTTAAGAGTTTCAAAGCTTCCTTACAATCATCATCAAAAACAATGGGTACATCTTTTGAAGAAGATTAGTGAGGGGTTTTGATATCTTAGAGAAATCTTTAATAAACCTTCTGTAGAAACCAGCATGACCAAGGATACTATGAATACCTTTGATGTCTCTTGGGCAGGGCATTTTCTCAATTGCCTCAACTTTAGCTCTATCCACTTCTATGCCTCTTTCGGAAACCTTATGCCCAAGGACAATCCCTTCATTATCCATGAAGTGGCATTTCTCCCAATTAAGAACAAGATTAGTTTCTTCACACCTCTGCAAAACTTTATCAAGGTTGTGCAGACAATTATCAAAAGAAGTTCCATAGACGAAGAAGTCATCCATGAACACTTCCACAATTTCCTCACAAAAACCATGAAAGATAGCAGACATGCATCTTTGAAAAGTAGCAGGAGCATTACATAAACCAAAAGGCATACGTCTATAAGCATAGGTTCCGTAAGGGCATGTAAAAGTGGTTTTTTCTTGATCTTGTTGTTTAACAGCAATTTGAGAGAAACCGGAATATCCATCAAGAAAAAAAATGGGTCTTTTTAGACAACCTTTCTAACATTTGATCGATAAAAGGTAGTGCGTAATGATCTTTCTTAGTAACTTTATTAACTTTCCTGAAATCAATGCACATTCTATAGCCTACTACTATTCTTTCAGGAATAAGCTCATCATTATCATTAGGGACGATGGTAATTCCCCCTTTTTAGGGACACAATGAATAGGACTAACCCATTCACTATCAGCAATAGGGTAAATAATACCAGCATCAAGGAGTTTCAATACTTCATTTGTTACCACTTCCTTCATCTTAGGATTTAAACACCGTTGGTGCTCGACCCCTGGCTTTGCATCTGGTTCTATATTGATAGCATGCTGACATATAGTAGGAGAAATCCCTTTTAAATCATCTAGAGTGTAGCCCATAGCCCCTCGGTGTTCCTTCAGTACCTCCAATAACCTTTCTTCTTCCTTCCCTGAAAGTTTAGAGCTAATAATAATAGGATATATCTTATTATCACAATGTAAGCATATTTAAGATCGTCAGGGAGAGGTTTTAGATCGAAGACCGGATCCTTTTTAGGTGGCATCGTGGTACCCAAGTCTTCTACATGCAAGTTGTGCTTAAGCATCTTAGGTTGACGATGGAGAATCTCGTCAATCTCATTTCTTTCTTCCATGAAGATTTCACTTTCATGATCCTCCATAAATTGCTACAAAGCATTGTTAGGAGCAAGAGAGATAGAAGCAAGTTGATCAACTCTAAAATCCTCATCATGTGTTTCATTTTCACAAGGTTCTTTAGTAAATTTCGAAAAATTAAACTCATAAGATTCCCCATCAAACTTAGTCAAGATTTTCTCCCTTTTGCAATCTATAATAGCTCTAAAAGTACTCAAGAAAGGTCTACCAAAAATGATGGGATAAGTTTTACTAGCAGCTGAACCAAGTACTAGAAAATCAGCAGGATATTTAATCTTACCACAAAGAACTTCTAAATCCCGCACAATACCAATTGGAGAGATGGTCTTTCTATTAGAAAGGTGAATAACCACATCAATCTCTTCCAACTCGCAGGGACTGATTTCATGCATAATTTCTTTATAAAGCTCATAAGGAATAGTACTTGAACTTGCACCAATATCACATAAACCATAATAGCAATGATCACCAATTCTAACAGAAAGCACAGGGACACTAGCTTTTTTAGCTTTATTAGGATGTGAGACAATATTAGAAGCATCCTCACAAAAGACTATGTGTCCATCTTCTATACTTTTAGTGACAAGGTCTTTCACAATTGCTACAATAGGTTCAATGTTTATTTGTTCATCAGGTTTTATAGTTCTCTTTGCACTTTTAGTGATTACACTAGTTATCATAGGATGATCCTTTACCTTATCCAGGAAGGGTATTTTCTCGATATAAGGTTCAGGTAAGATGTGATCAATAGTGCAAAACTCAGTACTCCCAACAGGAACACAGTCAATAACATCTTTATAAGGTGGATGGTACTCGTTCCATCCCTTTTTCGAGATTTCAATATAAGAGGCAAAATCCTTAAAACAATTTGTAATAACTTGTAAATCAAGACCATAAGCATTACTAATATTTTGAAAGTCATCAGTTCCCATAAAAGATTCAATGCATTCATAATCATAATTTATACCTGACTTTCTTCCTTTGTCATTCTCCCATGCTTCAGCATTATCTTGAATACGGTCCAGAAGATCCCATTTAGCTTCTTCTTCCATGCGAGTGAATGATCCAGCACAAGAAGCATCCAATAATTCCTTATCATGAAGAGAAAGACTTACATAAAAGTTATTGATAATAATATTGTTGGGGAGCTCATGAATGGGACATTTGAGCATTAGTAACTTCAATCTCCCCCAAGCTTGAGATGTACTCTCTCCATCAAGAGGCCAAAAGATGTATATTTGATTCCGATCTTTATGAATCTCACTAGGAGGATAAAACTTTGAATAAAAGAGAGGCACTATTTCCTCCCATTCAAGAGCTTGACCATTCTTCAGCAGCTTATACCATTCTTCAGCTCTTCCTTTCAGTGATAATGAGAATAACTTCTTCTTAACTTGATCTGTAGTAATACCTACACACTTGAACAACCCGCATAATTCGTGTCTAAAGAGCAAATGATCACCGGGATGGACAGTTCCATCCCCAACATAGTAGTTATCCATAACACAATCAATAATTCTTGTAGGTATTTTAAAAGTATCATTCTCAGCAGGTGGTGGTTCATCTACTACCTTAGCAGTGGTAGTAGCATTACAAAATAAGAAACTTAGCGAATTATCCATATTGAAAATAAAGCAACTAACAGAAATAAACAATAATCACAGTAGAAGTTTCCTTTACCAGCTCCACTTTCCAATAGCGCTTCACTCCTCGGCAATGGCGCCAGAAAATAGTCTTGATGACCCACAAATATAGGGGGTGTATCACAGTATTTTCAATAAGTAAGAGTGTCGAACCTAACGAGGAGCAGAAGGTGCTGGCTAATGGATTGGAGCAGGAATTCTCTATAAATACTTAGCAAACACATTTTTAGGGGTTTCTGATAATGCACGTAAATAAAGTACGAGTAAATAAAAGACAATAAGAATAAATACAGCAAGTGACCCAATCCTTTATTCAGCAAAGGACAAGCCGGTTGTATTACTTAAGATGACCAAACGTTCTCGAGGACACACAGGAATATCGTCAAGTGCTTTCACTTCATATAGTTGATTAATCTTCTTTAGTTTGCTAAGTGTTGTGTGGGTGAACCTGTGCTAATGTACCGACCTTCCTAGGACTAATACATACTTGTGAATATACCCCTTGCAAGCATCCACAAGTACAAGAAAGTAATTAAGGTAGAAACCTAACCACAACTTTAAACTCTAAGACCTTGATGTCCCTTGTGCAATGGTTTCCTAACGGGGGTTCAGGTTCCTGTCACTCCGGCAAACCCTACGATTAGTAGCCAAATACACAATGCATTCCCCTAGGCCCATATAGGTGAAGTGTCATGTAGTCAATGTTCACATGACACCACTAGAAGAAGTACACCACAACTTAAATATCAAACTATTGAATCTTTCTCAGCACAATTCCACTACTAACAACATGACTTCTCCCATGTCCTCAAGAACAAAACGAACTACTCACAAGACATCATATGGATCATGATCATAGATGAAATAATGATGTATAGCAATCTGAACATAAACAATAATTCAACGGTTCACTCAATAGCATCAACTACAAAGAGTAATCAACATCGGGAATGTTTCCCCTAAGAACTATGCAAGATTCAACCCAATTGTTACAGCGATATGGAGATGGTGATGAGGGTGCTGGTGATGATGATGATGATCCTGATGAAGTCCATCTTGATGGTGGTGTTGATGGCGACGATCTCCCCTCTGTGGGAAGGAATTCCCCCGGCAGAATTCTGTCTGCCGAAGAGATCTTTCTCTCTCGGTGTTTTCCGCCCCGTAGAGGCGGCGGAATCTTTCTGTGGTCGCTCCCCAAGTCTTAGGGTTTCGGGAGGATAATATACGCTAGAGGGGAGAGCCAGGGGTGGACCAGGGCGGCCACACCACCTGGTGGCGCAGCTTAGGCTGGCCCGTGCCAGGGGGTGGTGTGGGCCCCATGTGGCCCATCTCAGCCTCCCCTTCTGGCTTCCTTCGTCTTCTAGAAAAATAGGATTTTCCATGTATTTTCCTGGATTTTCTGATCTTCGCGAATTTCGCCTCCAAACAGCACCTTTTCCATCAGATTCCTGACTGCAGCGGTCCATGCTCCAAAAGTCATCAACCATGCAAAAACAGATGAAATAACATAAGTATCATATCTTAATATGAAATATATCAATGAATAACAGTAAATTATGATATAGAATAGTGATGCAAAATGGACGTATCGGAGAGTGAACCACCATCACGAGAGTAATGGACACAAGCCCCAAATTACTGGAAAAATCATGAGTGCCATGTCGCATGCCACCAAATGTGAGAGGAGAGATTTGAGTGTGACCCATACTAAGAATCCATCATACATTTCTCTCTCTTTGTTGTCGGTTTTGCAAGGTACCCAAGATAGACCACCACCTACAAGGAACATGATACAAGATCTCCAACCACTACATAATGGCAAGAACATCTACAAGATCTTCAAAAACTTTGAACAAGGCTTTGGCACCGGCGATCTGACCGGATACAATCTCAAGGGCAAGGGCACACCTCCTTCCTTCCATGATGAAAGAACATCGCTGAGGTCGACTCGCTTTCAAGTAGGGGGAGATGATGTATCCCAACACATGGAAATCACCTTTGGTCCACATAATATCACACCTACCACCCTGACAGAGGTGATTTCCTTCCATACTTAACCTTCATTGGTTATCATGAGAATGGGATCCTACTTGAGACAAGTGCCAATGCTATGACTAGGCCCGTGACCATGACACCCATAGGAGGAGGCAAGGATGCCCCGAGAGCCGAGATGCCCAGGTAAGAAGCATGGAAGAGGAGACAGAAGAAGGAAGATTTTGGCGCTAGATCCAGCCCCGCTGGTTCCACCGCCAAACCAAACCGGCAGCCGCCAAAACAAACCGGCACCCTTTCGAAATCGATGCCAGTACACCAATATGGTTAAGGCCGAAGAAATCTAGCGTGCCAAAACCAGAACCGGTGCCAACCCCGGCCCCGCTGAACTTGTCACCGAAAATGCCAGTCTGCGCACTGTTTCGGGTTTGATGCCCTGGAATATTCCCTCCACCTACCCCTTCGCCCTAGTACTATAAATAGACCCTAGTGGCTTAGCTCAAGGAAGGTATGATGATGAATTGAGGCATGTGCCAAACCCTGGATGGGAACCCCCTCTCTATAGTTGATATGTGAGTTGTACAAGGCCTTGGACTTAGTGCCCTTCTCCAAGTCGTCAAGAACCTCCTCAAGTGTTTGGTCTCTCCTTGTCAAGGATTCTAGTAGTGCTTGGTATCTCCCCTTTGGGATTCTACTTGGTTTCTACTCTCTCCTTGATTTGGATTCTATCATCTACTTGCCGATATCTCCTTTGTTGATTCTACCACAAGGTCTCTCGTCGAGGATTCTATTGCATTGGTTGTTCGAACCAACGGGAGCAAATCGAATAGTGTGTGTTTTGGCATGTGTGTAACTTTACCTTGCATTGGAGTTGAGTTCATCATGTTCATTAGGTTTTCCCTCACTCACCGCCTCAAATCCATGAAGATTGGGCCACCCCAAGGGTAAATCCACTAGGGGGCCCATATTAGGATTGGGGGAGAGAGAGGAGTGTGATAGATGGATCGTCCTAGTCTGAATTTGAGTGGGCTAGGTCCAACCACGTGGACTGGGCTATCTAGTGGGTCGAGTTGTCAAGTGGGCCAAGGCTAGTTAGTTATAGAAAGATAAGAAGATAATTAGAAATGTAATAAAAATTAAAAGGCATATTATGTGAATACAATAAGCCCTATAAAAATATAGAAAATCCTTAAAAGTAAATAGAACTCACTTCTGTGTATGAAAGATATCCTTCTATCCTATAAAAATATTAAATATAAAATTATAAATTAAATTGTAATTATTAAAATTAGAAGTTGTAAAATGGATTATTTGAATCCATTTTTTTATAAAAATAAAAATAGTTTCTGAAATCATTTTGGGTTCTAACAAATCATAATAAATTCTAATTAGCTTTCAAAACTAAGTTAGATTTTATTTTCATCTGAATAATTATTTATTACTTTTAGGTTCTTTAATTCATTTATAAATTAAGAAAACTTCTTTAAATACCTAAAAATGGGTAAAGCACACAAAGAGGGGTAATAACTAAAAATCAAACATTGCATGGCGTTATTATGCATAAAGTCATTATTTGCTTCTTTAAACATTGTCCTTACTAGGAATTGATGGTGTTTTGTAGAAACCAAAGTCCAAAAGCAAGTTCAAGTGTACAAATTCATTAGCTCTTAGTCCCAAGGCAAGTTTATCACTTTCTCATGTCCTTTAATGATTTTTATCAAGTATTTGCAAGATATTGCTAATATCACCTACATTTTGGAAAGGAGACAAAGAAAAATATGTTTTACAATAATGTGACTTATTGAATTGTCAGCCCGAGTGGTGATAATCTATTATGGCTGGAAATGGAACCAGAGTATGATATGTGATTGGTGGAGGTTCCATTTGCATGGGAATATATAATATAGGACTTAATAACCAATATTGTTAGTGATTCTAGCATCATATAATACGTGTTAACCATAAGATCTAGAATGGGACAATGAAGTCAGTTGTATATTCTTCCTTTCGCATATCAATCAATGACCTTATTGTGAATCTGTAGATTCCTTGTTGAGCATCCGGCACATGAGTGGGACCCCTTAGTGCCCCATGATACTTGGTATCTAATAAGTTATGTGAGGGGCTGTCGGAGGTAGGTCTACCATTTTGATGGGGGCTACCAGTGGTAGGTTTTGCTTACATATTTAGGTGGGCATGCGTGGTTGTGGAGAAGGGTAGTGATTGGCTTAGATCATCTACTTGGCCTCACATCACAGAATTGTGGACTGGAAGGTACACTCGGTTGTGCAACAAGGATTTGATCTCTTATGGGTAAAGCAACGCATCTCTAGAGAGTGTATAAATAATGACATGTTACTCCTTGTTTCAGGAATGAACTGCGAATGTGACAGGAAAGGAGGTCCATGAAGCTCTAGTAAACCTGTGAAGACTGGTGAACATAGTTTTCTTCATAAATGCAACCTTTTGAAGAAATATTTATGAAAACTGCATAAAGCCTACAACCTATGGTCTGTGGTTGTAGCTAGTGCATCAAACTTCCCACCTTGCATATAATGAGCTTGTTGGGTAACGATATTACTCATAATTTCATTTGCTCCCCTACTTAGACTTTGAAGACCATGATGAGACTGCTCTAAATGTTGTTGATGGTCAATATGATGTCTTCTATGACTAGTCAGATCTCTCCAGAGGAGTGGCGGGCGTAGACTACATTATTCTCTACGGAGATGGAGAGTAAGAGTCAGAATAGTTGTCTATAGTAGTAGTATTCTGTTTGAGTTGAGCAACATAAAACCTTAATAGATGAGTTGCTGAGCTCCCAACTTGTAAATTAGTTTGCTTCTTATTTTTCTTAAGTTATAACCGCACTAAGTCAAGTTGCTCAGGTATCCTCGAGAGAGGAGGACCTCGTTGTGAACATTGCTTTTGGTTTGTAACAATAGCACTAGATTGTTTCAACTTAAACTACTATCCACTTTGTCCCGATTCTTTTCATTCGTGGGATAGATGCCTAAAAGGACATACGGAGGCATCGCAACGGAGCCCTGCTATACTATGAGGTGGGACCCGCTACGGGCTAGGGAGAAATATTCCAGACCGCGGACGGGTGTTGCAAGCTATCTAGCGCCGCATCGCAGGATGGTGGGCCGCGCGCGCGAACTCAGACCACTGTCAGCGTACGCGGGAAGGAACGCATGCAGTGGGAGGCGTTCTTGGCGCGACACACCTCCGCACCCGCCAGGTGTAGGGGCCCGCCTAGAGCCATTGTGGCGGCGTGAGCCCATGTGTCCCGCGGACTCTCGTGGCCATGGGTCCTACTCGGATCCTACATGGCAGCATAGACTGTAGACAACCACGTATTCTCGCGGAGGCGGGGTCCATCCAGATTCGACATGGTGTTGTGGCCTCTTGCTGAACGTGTGTTTCCACGGACATGGGTCCCCCCTATGGTCTACGTGGAGCCGTAAGCCCAAATCGGGTGCGGCTTATCATGGACGTGGGACCCATCCAGAGCCGACGTGGCTACGTAAATCCATACCGTACATCAGCGTAGACCGTAGACGACGCGGGTGATCGTGTGCAGATAGAAGAGTTGGCACCATAGACTCTAGACTTTCATAGGGTCTCGTGGCAAGGTTGTACAAGGGGCCCACGCAAGAACGAGTTGGTAGTGCAATACCTCGCCTGACATGGGAGTTGGCATCATAGACAGTACGTGTGTGCGCATTCCCACAGCAATGCCATGTCACAGGAGTTGGCATCATAGACACTAGGTTTGCTCGAGTTCTTGTAGAGTGGTTGCGGTATAAAACACGTGACGTGGGTGGCTGTTAGATATAGCCCTTCTCTTCTCTCACCTCTTCCTCTTCTAGCTCACTCACTTCGTTAGTCGCATGCGTCGGTCGATGAACACAGCCGGTGCCGGTCATGCGGCTTCCCACGGAGGCGTGCTTGGTAGAGGAGAGAGTGTGCTAAACGGCAGAAAACGCAACGAGCACCTGGCCTCCCGCACTTCGGTGTGGTCATAGTAGCCTGAGGCTTTCTCTAGCGGTTTACATATGGTTTAGCTTCATGCCGATGTTGGTCGAGCTTTTGAACAGGACACAGTTTGGGGTGCTCAAATCGTCGGTGGCCTCGCGGGCGGTGGTGGTCCAAACGACCAGCGACGACGCCGGGATTTCTAGGTAAGTATCATCTTCCATTTGGTTTGTCTTCCTTCGCCTTTTAGTTTTTTGTTCTGCCGTTTTGCATTTGCTGCTCTACTTTTTTTGCTTTTCCCTATTTTATTTTACCTTCTTTTAGATTTCATTTGTTGCTTTCCTCTTTTGCCTTCTGTTGTTCTGTCTTTGTTACGTATTTTGACTCTTGCACGTTGAAGAGGTAAACCATTTAATGCGATACTGTTAATTGCGACTATATTGGACGTGAACGCGTTGCATGTGAAAAATATCAAAAGCGAATCATGTTGATTACGTATATGAGTGTATACATATAAGTCCAGACATCGCATGTAAAAGTTATTAATCTACATCCTTCCTCCCACGCATCGTTATGCCTATTAAATTGTTTTCTTTGCAATTTTCCGTATGCTTCTGTTCCCGTCCCAATCCCTCTAGTACAACAGACAACTTCTCAGAAAAAATCTATTTCACACCCATCTCTTGGCGATGTCTTCCTATGGTGGTTCTAATAGTGACCCGTATATCACCGACCATGCTGGGACAGCTGTCTATGTCTCGGCTGATGCCTCTAAGGTCGACAATGCCAAGGTTGGTCCTCTCGGCCACATTGAGAGTGAAGGCCATGAGAAGGCACATGCCAGCTCTTTCAATAATGTCAATGTTGGCGCCGACCACTCCATCGAGCACGTCGATGCTGGTGACTTTAGCGAGAGCAACGAGTCCATGTGGAGGAGGCTATAGGAGGAGGAGGAGGAGGAGTGGCATGAGAAGCATAGGGCAGAGCGGATGGCGGTGTGGGAGGTGGACGAGATGAGGGAGTTCTGGCATTATGAGTTGCAGGATTATACCGATGATGAGGAGGACTACGATGAGAAGGAATACGATGAGGAGGAGTGCAAGGAGCAGGAAGGTGATGATGCTGAGGGAGAGTCATATGCAGAGTATGACTCCCAGAATGAGTACTATGACGAAGATGAGGAGTCAGCGCCGAGCAGTCGGCTCGGTTACTCCTGTGCATGTGAAGATGATGATGATGACGACGACCATGGCAGCGGTTCTGTGACCAACAAGGTCCGTTCCCACGACGATGGCAAGGTCGGGCCCTCCAAGAGGCAGAAGAAGTGGTATTTGTTTAATTCTAGATTGTGTTTTTTCCTGCATATGTTTTGCTAAGTCATTGTATATCTATCGTGTCGTCTAGAACTTTGGAATAAAAAGTCTAACGTAATGAGTTAGTTCATATCTTGTGTGTGAAGTTGGCGTTTGTTTAAATGTTGTGTGGTCATTTCAAGCATCTTTTTTATATGATTTTGGGAAATACGAGACAAAGAGATAGCCTGTTGTGAAAGAGGTTTTAATGTTTCTTACTTCTCCATATGGTGACTACCATAGAGAATAGTACAATCGTTGGCTCGACGACACGATGCTTCAGAGCATGGTACATGCAATACAAGTACGCGTGTTTTGCTCCATTTCAATAGTGTTCTAGAGTCACTGGAAAAAATGATAGCCTATATGTGTAAGGACCGACGCACTTTCGCCACGTTGTCACGCGATCTGCGTAACCCTAGATGACATGCAACGGAAAAACGAGACATATAGTCCAGACATATTATTGTGAAAGAGTTTTCAGTATTTTCTACTTCTATACACGGCAACCGCCACATAATGCATCACCTGTAATCTCATCTCCTCGATGCCTTCTCCATTTCTCATAACCGTGCCCTAATTTTTTGTTAGGATTATACGATTGATTGGCATGACGAGACAATACTACAGAGCACACGTCATGCAAATTAAGTACTCCTACTCTACTATAGTTTGATAGGGTGTTGGGATGACTATAAGAATAGACGTGTCTAATCACCCATTCCTATATATTGCGACATGTTATGGGGTTGCTCTTTGTTCATGTGTTGCCCACGCTACAACTTTGCCTCATGGACAGATGACATGTACACTCTCTTTATCCACGAATTTTTCGATAAGCAATACGCCTAACAAGAATGGCTGATGGATTTTGACTATGTAATAAAAGGATCTGCATAATCGCGATAACATACAATGGTTTTCCTCAGAGCCGTTCTCTGGGGACGCAAAGAGAAGTCTAGTTAATGTTAATATACTTCTCTTCCAGTCAATGGGGGGCTTGGCTAGTGGCTAAAACGGTTGAAGATTTAACAGAAAATACCATTATAGTTAACACTTGTAGTAAGGTCAGATGCGGTTGTGGTCTAAAATAAGCCCACAGGTGTGGCAATGGTCTAAAATAAGCCCACAGGTGTGGCAATGGTCTAAAATAAGCCCACAGGTGTGGCAATGAGTTATAGCATGAAAATAGAGTCAGAGCAGTAAATAAAAGAACCATTTGAAGAAGCGTTATCAACAATTTTTGAGCAAAATAGAGAGAACACACAATTTTTTTAATGCAACACCATTTTCCATCGAGCCAGACATCAGCGTCACAACGTCTATAACCTTGTAGCAGCCATAGATATCAATGTGGCAGGATTGCAAAGCATGGACTAGAGCCGAATCAAGCACGCTTCTAGATATATTGTAGCACTTAGACTCGTCCTTGGGACAGCTTTAAGCGACAATAATAAGACTGCGAGGCAGAATCTATACATTGGCAATCGTTGATATCTAGAGATAACACACTAAACGATTTTGTATACTAATTCTTTTAAATCTTAATCTAGAATCAAGAAGTACAAATAAAGACGCATGAATATACTAGATACGCATGAAGATATTGATGAGTAACACAAAACTAATCTACTTACCTAGCTAAACAAATTATAACTATTACAACACGACGACAATCGTAGAAGTGAAGTCTTTCTCGCTCGCTCGTCGGCACCTCGGCGCTAGACGTAGCTCCAGACAGCACGACGATGGTCATAGAAAGGAAGTATCGCTCCCTCGCTCATCGGCTCCTCAGCGCTGGCCGCATCTCCAGTCCAGCTGATGGTCTAGAGCATCTTGCTGCCGCTCCACGAACCTTACCAGGTGAATGTACCGGCCCATCGGGAAGAAGCGGTCATACTTGGTGAAGACGTTGGTCCTGGTGAAGACAACCATCTCGTAGCTGCAATAATAGCAATGGCCGTACAATAAACGCATGTCGAGAGAGTTGACGAAGCAGAGGATTGACGAAGCGCACATTCATGTCGTTGTGCGCCAGCAACTGAACATGATACATCGAATGCGTATCTAAGTGAATAAAGTTGTACCCCGTGTTGACGAACGCGTGAGTCGCATCCAAGGGACTCCTCCTCCCCGAGATAGCCCAGATGCAGAGTTCATCGACTATCGGGGGCATAAGTCCTCCTCCACGGGGGGAAGGATGACAAAACTTTCCATGAGAGTTAATAGGAATAGTACCTTTCTGCTTGGAGGGGCAAAACTATAAAGCACGACAGATGTCTTGCGGACGGGCTGGACATTTCATACAGGAGATACTTAGGAAGCCTCTACCGAGCGTGAACTATACAGATAGTGAAGGACACACGTCGTATTTTTTTGATTTTTCCGTTCCTATTCATACTTTTTGTATTCTTCGTCCTTTTTATATTTTCAAATCAACAAACCGTCACCTTAGTTTTGTCATTCTTTCATATTTTCACTTTTCTGTGCTTTTCTCGGAACATGATTTACTTTGTTCTCACCGACGTGATTTACTCCAACTATTTTTATTGATGGCATGGGCTGTCAAATTCTCTTGGTTATATGGTTTTCGTATATCGTCATCACCCACGCAAGTTTCCCTCTTTTTTTATCATGTTTTGTATCTCTGTAAAAAATTTACATGAAGCTCACGATGTAGGATGGAATGTATGTTTTATTACAACCAATGTTTCCTTTTCCGTGCTCATGAGTTTTCAACATAGTAGTAGTTTCCTTTTTTGCATTTTTTTGTATTGTCATACAAATTTTTCTTCTTGTCGTTGCCATACGACATTTCCTTAGTATCTCGTTTGTTGCCTCTTGTTTTATACAGCATATTCTTGAACTGACACTACTATAGGTCATCGCTTTTGAAATATTTCGATTTGTACTACTACGGATCATTGTGGTTTGACGTAATCGCATGCACGCAGGATGTACTCGGTCGCAATGAATGTCTTTGATGTAATAGGTATGAACTTATTTTTTTGGACGCATTCACTGGCAACAGGTATAGAGTTCGACGATCTCTGATTTAAATGGATTTGGATTTACGAAATGTAAGACGAGGGAGAAAGAGTCTAGTTGTCCGTGCCCGCCACATCGTACACAATATAGCTGGTCGCAGAAGAGCCAACCCAAGCCTACGATCGCACCGAGGTATGGGAAGCCAGGGTCAGCTTGTGCGACAACAGCCCCGCAAGAGACGGAGCGTAGCATAGACATGTTTTTTGGTGGGAGGGTTAGAAGAGATAAAGGAAGGGGACGCACAACGCCGTGCTTCCTATTGCTCTCACGACCATCCACATCACTGGGTTTGGTCACCAGAGCGATGCATGTAGACGGTCATGGAGACGAAAGGAGGGACGGCGGAATAGAAGGGAATCTTTGGCCATGGCCCGTAGCGGGGCCCACCTCATAGAATAGCAGGGCTCTTTTGTCCTTTTTGGCATCCATTCCACGGCCGAAAAGAATTGAGACGACGTGGATAGCAGTTTGAGACGAAATAATCTAGCATTATTATTTACTCATGATGTAGCATTGCTAGATCAAAATTACTGGTAGCGTTGAATTGCGGTTGAACGTCACCGCTAGGTATTTATTGGTGGAGCTCACCAGTTTGCGGGTGCCACTGGCACATTCAGCTGTAGTGGTGGCGTGTAGAAAAAGTGGTGCACCACTAAGCTCATGTCTGATATGAGAGTTTTCCTACTAGTGTCCTCTAGCTTGGACTTCTCATAGTGTGAACTTTCCACTTTTCCATCATCCATTTCCCAGCTACACTCATATTCAACTCCTTGCTTATTGAGTCCTAAGTCCACATATTCTAGCAAAAGATTCAACATCCTCATTGAGGTCCATCTCCTCCTCAAGTCCTTCACCTCCAGTAGTAGAGTACATACTCCCCTTCTCAGACATGGTGTCATCAGAAGCAATAGATACATTGTCTTCATTCTCTTTCTTCTTTTCAATATCCATATCACCAACCCCATGTTTCTATTTTTTGAGGATTTTCTCTCTCAATTCTCTCGCCATAGCCTAACTAGATGGCACCTCTTATTCTAGTGAATCATTTTTTTGCCAAGTCCTTCTTCAACCACCTCATGATAGGGTTCATGGGTAGCTCTGTCTTTTTGCCTTTGAGTTCTATTCCCACCATTTTTTTTGGATGTTCTATGTTTTGTGCTAGGACTAGTTGCACCATTACATTAATAGTTTTCCATCCACAATAGGCCCCTCATGTTCAACATTTTTTCTAGATCAAAGTAGATATGATAAATGTATGGATAATCGATGATTGAACACATATTAGGAATCTTGCCAGGTTCAATCACCCCCACTTTAATTCTAATCAATTTGTTCTGTTTGTAGCCATCCATGTCCACATCTTGGATAGTACCTAACATGGACCCACCTCATCAAATCCTTCTTTGTGTAGTAGTGATTCACGTGCACCATAGGATCTAACCCAGACAATGTACATCTTAAACTTTACCATTGAAGCAGGAGACCAAGCAGACACCTTCACAATAGTAGAGCTTCCTTTCAGGACAAAGTAATCATAATTACACATCTCCTCTAATCTGGTTTTGGAAGGGAAGTCAACTAGGAATATTTTGTTGCCAAAATCAGTCACTTTCCAAGCACCACCCCAAAGAAATTGTTTATCAAAAGCTATATTCACTTGATCATGAATCACATTCCTAGATATGATAGTAACTACTCCATTAGCTTGAATAGTTGACTTATTATGAACTTTTCTTTCACTTTTTGCTGCAAGTATCTAAAGGCAATCCTGATCACACCCCGCAAGTTTCACAACTCTCCTACGTCTTGTCACCATTCCACATTTAGCAGACATATATGAATGTTATTAGCTACACAATTAACACAAAATAGGATTACCTTATAGTCCTTGGCAATATGTTTGGGATTAACACATCTATAGTAAGCCTTCCCTTCACCTAACATCCCTAACTTGTCAGATTCAATCAGCACCTCCATTTGGATCCCGATTTTAGTCATAGCTATCCCTCCAGGACTCTAAACACTACCAGATGATCCTACTAATAGGTTTATTAAAAGTAGCCTACATGGTGGGTCTCATCTGGACCTGAGATTGCTCCTCTCCTCTTCCCATACACACCCGAGGTTGATTACTAAACATCTGGCCCACATTCTGCTTACTATTGAAATTATTCGCTTGACTATACATCCAAGGCTGTTGAATGACAAGCATACCTGGACCAACTTCTCTTTGATCCAGTGCAAATTGAGATCCCCTTGCATAGCAAAAATTCTCCTGATAATTAGGAAAATGTGGCAAAAATTCCCCCAATTGTTGCATCTAGTATGGTGGTGGCATCTGCTGCATCAACGGTAGTTGCTGTTGCGGTGGCATCTCATGTGGTGGGAAACCCCCTTATTCTAACCTGGAGTTTTCTCCATCCACTCTCCCTCACACCTCGAGAGTAGCCAACACCCCTTCCACCTCTCTAATCATGGGGACCACCTTTACTCGCCATAGCTGCAACCTCCACAAAGGGCTGCAACCTCCACAGAGGATCTCCCACTCCACATTCTACCCTCGTTGTTGTCTCTAAGCTATGGCCACTCTTCTCGTAACGTGGGAGACAAGTTGGTAGCTACCGCACCTTGCCCTAGCCTAAGCACATACCCTCTCCCTAGCGTCACTTCCTATTGCTTATAATCGCCGGTAGACTAACTAGTCAGCATAGCATATACACCATCGATCCATCTACGTACATACACGCATGTACGGAGGTATGAAGCACTCTCCTTTTGGATGCATCTATGTATGCTAGCTCTGCCATACTTAGTAGACAAGAAAATGGTAGATGTACTCTATCCCAAGGAGAAGGATAACCTTTCAATATTTTCATGTGTAGGGAATAAAAATGATGTTTACGTCCATAGTCAAGCTAATATATGTCAATTTTTCTTTTTTATCTCCTATGGTGCTACTCACAGGATCTCCACTCAGTTGCACAATATTTGGGATACAATCGGCATCACGCGTGATAGGAATTGCGAGTTCGTAGACTCGGAAGAGGAGGAAGGGAATTGTCCAATTGGATTTTGAATCTTCTATTACAGCTAGCCCTTCGATGGAGTCAGACGTAGGCATATAACAGAGGGACCGTGTCACTATGGAGGTTGGCTGGTTGCACGGTCTTTGGGCGTTTCCCGTACTTGGGCCTCTCGCATGACTTGACGGTAGTTCCTTCTCGTCCTTAACCTCAGCACTTCCGACACCCGTGGGTACGAGACATTACCCTCCCCTTCAATGGAGGCTTACGCAACCCGCTACTTCTGGTACGCTTCAATAATCTTGTAAACTAGTTCCCACAAATCGCAGGATGTCGGCAGCCCACTCCATCTAACTTTCACTTGTGGTACCATCTTGTTCCCTTGCCTGATCACCCTCTTCCCCTGTAGTGTTATTGGTTGCACCCTAGTGCGAGGGTGTAACAGAGCCAATGAAGTGTCAAGCTTAACTCTTTAGTTGGTTTCACGCCCTTCTTCAACTGGGAAACATGCACCACCGGGTGGATATAGGATGACGGAGGCAACTGGAGCTTGTATGCCACATGTCCCATCTGTTGCAGGATCATGTACGGACCAATGAACTGGAAGCCCAGTTTTTGTGACACCCTCTTCTCCACTAACGATTGCACATAAGGATACAGATGTAAGTATACATAGTCCCCTACCACAAACTAGCGTTCGCTTTGGTTCTTGTTTGCTTGAGCTTTCATTCTGGCTCACGCACTATCCAAATGTTGCTTGATGACAGGTACTAGTGTTGACCTTTCCTTCAACCACACTTCCACATCTATGTGTCTAGGAAAGAGGAGTTCTCTACTACAAAATGTCACAGAGTTCGTCCATAGAGGAACTCAAATGGCGATCTCCCCAGTGTTGAATGGTATGCTGTGTTGTACTAGTATTCAGCCTGCGGCAGCCAGCGCATCCACTGTTCAGGCTTAGCATGAACTAAACACGCGAGATAGGTTTCTAGGCATTGGTTTAGCCTTTCCATTTGCCCATCAGTTTGTGGGTGGTAAGAGGAGCTCGTATTGAGTGTGGTGTCAGCAAGGAGAAACAGGTTCTGCTAAAAGCTACTGATGAAAATATTGTCCCTATCAGAGATGAGCACTTTGGGCATACCGTGGTTCTTGTACACATTATCCATGAATTTCTATGCAATTTTAGATACCATGAAGGGATTTTTTATGGGAATAAAATGGCCGAACTTGGTAAATTTATCAATCACCACCAAGATCGTGTTGAACCTGTTGGATGCGGGCAGCCCTTCAATAAAATCTAAGCTAACCATGTGCCAAGCTGAGTGGGAGTGTTGTGGGGTTGCAATCGCGCAGGAAGCTTCACCTGTTCTAACTTTGCCTGCAAACACACTGTACATGCTTGTACATATTTGAGCACATCATCTTTCATTCCTAGCCAGAAAATAGCTGCCTCACCTTCTAATAAGTTCCCAATGTGCTAGAATGCCCTCCCAAACCATTGTTATGTAATTCCAAGAGCACAACTGTCTGAGCTTCGGTTTGAGAACCCAAACATATTCTACCCTTGTGCCTGATGATGCCATCCTAAAGCGAAAATCCCTGGTGATTATGACCTTGCAAACACAATTTCACTAAGATTTGTTTTGCCTTTTCATCATGTTGGTAACCTTCAATGACATCTTCCACCCATTTCGGTTTGACTTTAGACATAGCCATCATAGAATAGTGCATTGGTCTTCTTGACGGTACATCCATTGCCTTGTTAGTGATCCCTTTTTATAAACAATGCGATAGTGCATACGCATTAGCTTGAAAAAATATTTTTGTTGTATCTTGGTGTTGAACTTCTGATCGCCAAGATGTGTCAAACTGCAAGGCTCAGTGTGGATTACAAACTGTTTATGTTGCAGGTATGACTTCCATTTGTCAATTGACAACACTATGGCCAAGCACTACTTGTCATAAACCGATAATGTTTGGTTTTTTGGTGCCAGGCCTGCTCAAGAATGCTAGGGTTGACCCTACTGCATGAGAACAACACCCACGCTCATGGCACTTGCATCTGTCTCCAAAACGAATTCATTGGTAAAATCCGGGAGTGCCAGCACAGGTGAAAGTGTGAGTGCCTGTTTGAGGGCCACAAATGCTGCCTCTTCTTCTAGTGCCCATATTAATTGTATATGTTTCTTGAGTAGATTCATCCGAGGTCTCAACAGAATATCAAAATGGCGAGTGAATTTTCTATAGTAGCCCGTGAGCCCTAGGAATCCATGCACCTTCTTCAAATCTGTGGGTCGCGGCCAACTCTGGACAGCTAAATATTTGATGGGTTAGTCGCCACCTCGTGCACACAAATAATGTGCCCAAGGTACTCCAAGAAATGTTGGGCAAAGGAGCATTTTTATTTCTTGACATACAAATGGTTTTGTTCTAGTAGTCCAAACACCTCGCGCAGATGTTGCTGATGACCAGATAATGATTTGTTGTAGATCAGAATGTCGTCTACGAATACGAGTACGTATTTGTGAATTGCATGTGCAAACACCATATTCATTGCTGCTTGGAATATTGCTAGAGCGTAGGTCAGGCCAAAAATGCATGACAAGGAATTCGTAAATTCGTAGTGGTTGTTGTGCGTGCGGAATGCTGTTTTGCATTCATCCTCATTCTCTAGCCAAATCTGATGGTACCCCCAAGCGTATATCAAGCTTGGTAAGGAACTGCAACCCAGCCAACTCATCCAGCAGTCCATCCACGACCAACATCAGGTATTTATCTTTAACAGTGACAGTATTGTGATGTCGATAATCCACACAAAAGTGCCAAGTGCCATATTCAATGAAAAAAATAGCGCGCTATAGCATCGCTATAGCGTATTCAGGAGGCAGACGTTATGCTATGCATAATATGCTCGCTATGACGCTAATCATGTTTTAGCGACGCTAAATGGCGCTAAACACGCTATACGTTATAACGTAATAACGCGCTACAAAAAACTTGAAAATATCGGCAGTCTATCTGGCCCATTCAGCCCGCACGAGTCAACAAAGCTAGCTCACCCAACTCCCAGCCCCACGTCGCATCCAATTCCCCACCACGCAACGGTGGTGGAGGCTGCAAGTTGTAGCATCTCCCTTCATCTCCTACAGCTCCGGCCAGCCGGCCGCCTCCATCCGGCACATCCCCAACCAAAAGGAGTGCAGCTAGCAACGCCGCAGCAAGCGATGCCCCGCCTAGCTTCAGCCCCGCGGATCTCCACTTCCCCTCCATCTTGGAGAGCACCCCAATGTACTGATGTAGCATTTAGTATTGTAGATGTAGTGATGTACTGATGTAGTAATTACTAATTAGCTGAATTAGTGATGTAGATGCAACGCTGTGTAGATGTACTGGTTTCTTGAAGGAACAAGACCACTTTATGTGACTGTCTATAAAATATATGTCCTTCATTTTGAATTTGGTGATCATTTTGATTCGTACTCCGTCATTTGGTCATCACTGGTTAATTGGCTATGCATGTATTACTTTGCACAATTTTTTAGCTACTGAAATCGTTAGTATATAGACTATATCTATCAAAAAAATATTATTTTGCAAAACTCTATTTTGAAAAATAGCACGCTATTAGGGCGCTATAACTTGCATAGCGTTTAGAGAGAGGCGGCGCTAAAGTAAATAGCGTACTATTTTTTTCGTTGGCCATATTTCTTGCGCACAAGTAGGATAGGAGAAGAAAATGGACTATGGCTTAATCTGATAATGCCTTGATGTAGCATTTCTTTGATTTGTCTTTCAATCTCATTCTTCGGTTGTGATGAGTAGCAGTATGGTTTAACACCAACATGTTGAACACTAGGCAGAAGGGTGATGTGATGATCATATGCTTGATGTGGAGGCGACCCTTTGGGAGTGTGTCAAAACAACTGGAGTGTTCCTGCAATATCTGCTCAATTTGCACTAGTACTATCTGAAGGTGTTTCGTGGAAGATAACAAAAAAATCCTACGCAAGAACACACCTAGCCAGGATTCATCTAGTAAGTAATGCAGTAACGGAGGGAGACATTGGTAACATACTCATGTAGACCATAAACGTATAATGCTCATGCAGGAACATGGATGATATAGTCATACCCGTCCGACCTTAAGGTCATGAAGCTCCTCGCAAGTCACTCCTTGTCCAGGTCATCATACGATGGTACGGTGCCATAAGTGGCAGCACCCCCAAGGTATCGCACACGTGCGGTCCAAGACGACAACTCCCGGTCTCTAATCCCTGCCGAGATTGTGGAAGTAGATCTCCTGGACGGAATCACAACAGCACAACGGTGTTGTCCTTGCATGTACAGTCCTTCTAGAGACCGTGCCACCACAAAGGCAATGAGAGAGAGAGATTATCCTCTAAGAAAAATTGCCTTAGATAATTGTTGGTGTGTACCGGTGTGTTTATTCCCACCCATGGGCACCCCTTTATATAGGTGCAAAGGGTGTACTCTTCCCAATAGCTCTCCCATGTGGAACTAAACAATAGGAAAAGGAAATAGGGGAGAAGGGCAGTCGGGTGGGCCACCCAGTGGCCAGCCCAGCCAGCAGCAACAGCTCCGGCTAGGTCCCCATGCGCCATCCCAGCTAGCGGCCTTGCACGGCCTGCCAGCACCCAGCGCTGCGTCCCACTCGCCCCCTTGTGCCCGCGTGGGCCGGCCTTAGGCCCGCCAGCACCGCGATGGTAGCTTGCTCGCTTGCCACGACGGTAGCTTGCGCACCGTGATGGTAGCTTGCTCGCCAGTGCTCACCCGCTCGGGTGGGCCTAGTTGGGGTGGCCCAGCAGTGGTGGTAGCTGTTGTCTACTGCCCATTCCGGTGGCTTCCCTGTTTGGGTTGATTCCCTCCGGGGAATTGGCCTAGTAGAGGAAGTTTCTCTTCAATATTAATTTAGTATATGTTAATTCAAAATTAACATATATAAATGCATATTATAAATCACTATTTATCCGAAACACCTTTTAGTCTTTTGCTTTCTTCTGAACATCTTTGGATCCTATTCGAAATGATTTCGGGTTCCTAATTTCTCTCTACTGTGATTCCATCTTATAGAAAGATCTCTAGGTGTCGTAGTGCCCTTAAGTATGTTACCCTGCACTTCGGGAATGGCACAGACATGATAGAGATGATCTCCAATCAATGATCAATAGAGGGACCAGGATGCCCATAATGACCCCTATGCATTCCATCAAACACCTTCATGTTGAACCATAAACGTTGAATCCAGTTCCCTTGTTACTTTGATACTAACTTGTCGATATGTGATCATCGGTATCATGAAACCTCGTTCAATATTGTTTTCAACAAGTATTGTTTTACTTGTTCCCATGAAATTCCATCCCCATGACCTAGTCATACGTTGTGCAACTTATGGATGTAATTCACCGAGTAGGCCCGGTGTATCTTTCCATCACACATGAGAACAAATCTCGATATCGGTACATATGCCTCAACATGCCCTTCTGGAATATCCAACGTACACCTTTATAGTCACCAAATTACGTTGACAGGATACATATGTGAAAGGATACAGATGTCTCCTAGAGGGGGGGGTGAATAAGCGGTTTAAAACTTTTCCGAGAGAGGCTCAACAAAGGTGGAATTAAACTAGCGTTTAGTTTGTCAACCACAAAACCTAGAACAACTAGGGTTCACCTACGTGCACCAACAACTTATGCTAAGCAAGGCAACTAACTATGTGATAGCAAGATATAGACTTCAAGCACGAAGGCTATCACAAAATAAGGTGCATAAGTAAGAGCTTGGGTATAGAGATAACCGATGCACACGGAGACGACGATGTTTTACCGAATTCCTCCCAACAATGGAGTACGTCTCGTTTGGAGAGGGGTGGTTTCAAACCACCAACGCCACAAAAGGCCTCACTTGTTCTCTGATGAATCTCACCCCAATGGGATCGATCCACCCTTCCACTATATCAGCAACCTTCGAGGTGGTAGTTGGCACCTTTACAACAAGTTCGAGGCACACATCCACAACTTAATTGGAGGCTCCCGAATCCAAGCAAGTTGCCACAACAATCAAAGACAAGCTTATAAGAACCAAAACAAGGCCTAGGGTTTCCAATGAAAACCTAGAGCAAGGGGCCCTAAAGTGAATGAGGGGGAAATGAAGATCTCTCTTCGTGAAGCTGTAGATTAAGGCCTCCTCCTTCGATTCCCCTAAGACCAGGGACTTTGGGTGGTTGAAGAGGGAGATCTTGGAGTTTTGGTGACTCTCAAATGGTGTTCTTCTTTTTCTGGGACGAGCAGCTGGAGGAAGGGGATGAGGTCCCCTAGTTATAGGACTCACTCAGTGAACCGTTTTCTGACCGTTGGAGACTATTCACACCGGAGACTCTAGCGCATCTCTGGTCCAACTCCGGACTGGCTCTCTGATTGACTTGGGCAGGGTCTTGTCATTCACTTCGGAGACTCTGGCTGAAACTCTAGACTAGAGACACTAGAGACTCTGGTATGTCCACACCGAAAACTCAGGGTGACTCCGGCTGATATCCGGTTTGACTCTAGACCACCTCGCAGATTGACTCTGGGCCAAGTCCAGGACCCACATTGGAAAATCTTGGGGAAACTCCGTACCACACCGGAGACTCTGGTCTGGAAACTTGCCAGAGGCAAAACTGATAGAAACAACAAAACTGTAATGATCATAACATTTGCATTCGGACTCCGATTGACCCGAAACCAATTTTGTCGAAATATTGGATACTACCAAGAGAGAACATTTCATGTATTATGATGTGAGATACCTCTCTTGGTGAGAAACCGAAAAAACCTCCAAGATCAAAAACACAATAAGGTATAAGGGGAAATCCGTTTTTGATGAACTAGAGCTTGTTATGAATATTACCACAAGCTCTAGGACCTCACATGGATAAGATCCGAATAACAACCAAGACAGATTATGCCAAGAATGCAAAGGTTTGAGCTCTCTCCGAAGGATATGATCAAGTTACTCACTCGAGAGCCCCTCTTGATAGCACGGTTATCTATCCTATAAACTAGTCTCTCCAATTAACACCACAAGAAGGTAAGAAGGAAACCCTATAAAGACCATACCTTTGCCTTGCGCATATTCCACTTGAGCTTGATGATGACGATCTTCTCCACCTCAAGATGGAACACCTTTCTTGATTGCGCTACCTTGGTGAAGACTTGCAAATTGCTCCCCCATACTCCACTATGGTAGAACTTCTCTTTTGGGCATATCATCTTCCCATATACATGATCATCAGAGGATGGCAAGCATTAAGACAATGATCTCTTCGAGATGGCTCATCTTGAACTTGCACATCATTTCTTCTTTCTTCATTATGTTGGTGTCTTGAAGGTACATGAGGAATATCACTCCAACTTTATTCTTCAAGACACACTTGCTATAGGCCCAACTCTCACTTGACCAATCTCTGGATCACTCAATGAAACCTTGGTCAACGCTTGATCTTCTCTACTTTCTTCTTCTCCCAACCTTGAAGCCAACATATGGTTCAAGCATTCCCTATGGACAAATCCTACAATTAAGAACTCAATGCAAACATAAGTCCAT
Organism: Avena eriantha; assembly: GCA_910589775.1. Lineage (NCBI taxonomy): Eukaryota > Viridiplantae > Streptophyta > Magnoliopsida > Poales > Poaceae > Avena > Avena eriantha. Next base: position 168,814,970 of record OU342741.1, on the reverse strand, counting down.
AAAGATTGGCATTAATTACCAAAACCACACATGGGGGCACACATGCACTTTCAACGTTCATGACAGTTGATGCAGTCAAAATAACCTCAGGTGATAGTGATTAAATATGATCTCACGGTCTAAGGATTAGGAAACTTTGTTTTGAAAATTGCAATTGTGAACTTTGTGACATGATCGTGTTGTAACAATCATCTGTGGGTAATGTCCATCACATCATATTTGACTTCATTGTCAGTGGGCATAAATGCACCATGATCAGGAAAACTTGATCATCAGCTGCCCAATAAACTAGTTGAATAGAGGATACTAGGGACCTTTGGTTTGTTTATATACCGCACCTATATAAATGTTTCTGCTTGATACAATTATAGCATGATATAAAACTATTATGAACTAATAAGATATGATAATAAACCCCTTTATTATTTTCCTCTAGGGCATATCTCCTTCATTCTCCCACTTGCACTAGAGTAAAAATAATCTAGTTGTATTGTTACTAATCATAAACCATATCACATATGCGTTTATTGATCATGCTTCCTCATGGAAAACCTCCTATCCTAAATCTGTATTACCAGGTCCTTTTAGTCCTTCTATAAATCGTTAATGTCACCTATTGGACATTTAACACCATTATCATATAATTTGTTGAAGCATTTGTTTTGGTTAAAAAGTGAGACTTCCTTTTTCTAGCATATGCAATGAAGGTCTATCATTCAATTAGACTTTCAATGTTGTCATGTATATATATAACACACTTAGTCAAAAGTCGAACTTTCTCAAACCAAAAGCACTTTTCCTAATTCTAAAGTATTCTAATACTTCTATATCTATATAGATTATGATCAAATTGCAATATTTTTTGCAACTTTGATGCCCGACCATGTTTCCTTTGCGCTAAACTTAATTTTGGTTCAGTGATTAACTCTGATCACTCAGGAACCTGTTCTTACATCTAAGAACTTTTGTCACATTATGTCAAGTATAAATAACATGGGTTTATTCGGAAAACCTATGGCCAAGGCAAAAGTGATGAAATGCACTTCTCTTTCTAACCATTGTCATGAATACCGAGTCACTACTCAATGCTTCTCCTAGTTTCACAAGTAAGAATCAATTCTTCACTTGAATCCATTCTGAACTATTTCAGAATCTTAACTAGGATATTCTGAATTACTTTCAGAATCCTTGAAACATTTTGACATTCAATGTCTACCAAAAATCCTGATCTATCCACATAGATCCTATATGTTTAATATATGTTAAATTTCATCCATCTAATGACTTAATCATTTCTAATACCAAACACTATTTTTAATATGTCAATCACATATATAAGAACATTGTTACGCTCCCACTCAAATATATCATCAATCTTTGATATGCTAGGATATCACTCATCTCCCACTCAAATATGTCATCCACATATTCGACATGGAAAACTTCTTAGTTACCACTCAATTTACAAACTCCCTCAATAATCTTGGTATATCCAAAAAAAAGTCTTTCATCAAATCAAGAATTTTTTGCTACAAGATATCAGTAATCTCATGATTGGTCAAAATCTGCCTGTTGTACTAGTTACAACCTTTTATTCAAAATAAATTTGAAGACTTTGCAGTTTTGAACAGTTCTTCACGCATTTCCAAATTGGACTTAATTGCGTTCATAAATCCAATAGAATTTTAAGCATCACTGCATATTGTAGTTAATTTCTTGAATTTGTCAAAAACATACTTTATGACAAATCAGGCTTTTATGTCTTCCTTTTAAGTTTCATTTATTTACTTTCAACTTTGTAGTTTACTAGGAAGGACTAACTAAATACCATTACTTAATGATATCAAGTAACATTTTACTTTGCAATCTCAAATGTAAATTAATTTGGAATTTCATGACTCAAAGTCATTTCTTGTACTTACGTCCATCAATCTTTGTTTGTAGTTCATAGGTATGTATTGTTCCTAGTTCATAGGTATGTCTTGTTCCAATAACATGACAAGTGAATCAATAATAAAATTCTTGAAATGGGAGAACAAATCCTTGAATCCTACTTTCTTTGAGTAAAGTATTAGCTGAAACGTTATGATCACATCATTATCAGTTTCCCCTCTATTTGCAGAGTTCGTCACCTAGAACATGTTTCGTTCTATTACTTTGTATTCATAGTTTTGTCTCCTTTGTTTTTAGTTTGGAATCTATATTCATAGTTTCCTAAAAATACACTACAAAGATTTACTTATTCGTAACGATCTTGAGCCATCGAAATCTTTAGAAATTCTAACTTGCCATATCTCATATGGTGTTGTTTCCACGAATTTTTAGATGTTCGTCATACTTTTGATTGTGTGTTTATATTTCAATCTTTTAACTCTAATTCTTCACGTTAAACTAGTCGAAGATCATTTCAAACCATATGTATCTCATACACTATGACTATGATGTTTTAGACTTACCAATACGATTTGATTTGTCAAATCATCATAATTTGTGAAACAGATTTTGCAAGTCCTTATGACAACTCATTATTAACTTGAATCATAGTAATTTTCATCAAATCATAGAGACTTTGAAATTCTTGTTAATTTTATATCTACCTTGACTTTGAAGGTCTTTGATATCTTTTGGCAATTTTCATAAATGCTCTATTTTCAACCAGATTAAGACTAGAATAACTTCATAATCACAATGTGTATCATAGAAGAAACTATTCATACAAAATACTAGCTAAATTATTTCTCATTTATATGAATAATTGTCTGACAAAAGGAAAGACACACTATTAAGGTTCACAAACTCGATTACAAATCTTTTATTCACAAAAAAAAGTAGAGAGGTCAACCGGGCTACCCTCGTACGGAGATAGCTATAGGGGTAGACGATCTGGGGCCCCCGTCTAGGGTTTCACCGGAGGAAGACCGTCGGAGCGTCGGAATCACATGAAAACTTGCATGTGACCCTAGGATATGTGTGTGAGAGTGGTGCAAGGTTGTTAGGTGCCATGTGTAGGGCCCAGGTGTGACCCCCTTCCCAGACATGCGTTAACACTTAGTAAAATCCTAGATCTGTACGTGGAAACTCCCGCCGTGTCACAACCAGGGCCTAGAATGTGGCAAAGTTGGCCCAAACTTGGATCTCCATGTACATATGTACTAAACAAACCAAAACAAGTAGAGAGGTCCACCGGGCTACCCTCCTACGGAGATAGCTATAGGGGTAGACGATCCGGAGCCCCCGGTCTAGGTTTTCGCCGGAGGAAGACCGTCAGAGCATCGAAATCGCATGAAAACTTGCATGTGCCCCTAGGATATGTGTGTGAGAGTGGTGCAAGGTTGTTAGGTGCCATGTGTAGGCCCCATGTGTGACCCCCTTCCTGGACATGCGTTAACACTTAGTAAAATCCTGGATCTATACGTGGGAACTCCCACCACGTCACAACCGGGGCCTAGAATGTGGCAAAGTTGGCCCAACCTTGGCTCTCCATGCACATATGTCCTAAACAAACCAAAACAAGTATAGAGGTTCACCGGGCTACCCTCGTACGGAGAAAGCTATAGGGGTAGACGATCCGTGGATCTTGGTCTAGGGTTTCACTGGAGGAAGACCGTCGGGGCGTCGGAATCACATGAAAACTTGCATGTGCCCCTAGGATATGTGTGTGAGAGTGGTGCAAGGTTGTTAGGTCCCATGTGTAGGCCCCATGTGTGACTCCCTTCCTGGACATGCGTTAACACTTAGTAAAATCCTGGATCTGTACGTGGAAAGGCCCGCCGTGTCACAACTGGGGCCTAGAATGTGGCAAAGTTGGCCGAACCTTGGCTCTGCATGTACATATGTCCTAAACAAACCAAAATAAGTAGAGAGGTCCACCGGCCTACCCTCGTACGGAGATAGCTATAGGGATAGACGATCCGGGGCTCCTGGTCTAGGGTTTTGCCGAAGGAAGACCGTCGGAGCGTCAGAATCACATGAAAACTTGCATGTGCTCCTAGGATATGTGTGTGAGAGTGGTGCAAGGTTGTTAGGTGCCATGTGTAGGCCCCAGGTGTGACCCCCTTCCCGGACATGCGTTAACACTTAGTAAAATCCTGGATCTGTACGTGGAAACTCCCGCCGCGTCACAACCGGGGCCTAGAATGTGAAAAAGTTGGCCCAACATTGGCTCTCCATTCACATATGTCCTAAACAAACCAAAACAAGTAGAGAGGTCCACCGGTCTACCCTCGTACGGAGAAAGCTATAGGGGTAGACGATCCGGAGATCTCGGTCTAGGGTTTCGCCGGAGGAAGACCGCCGGAGCATCGGAATCACATGAAAACTTGCATGTATAGTTTCTTATGTATTAGTAGAGACCAAATGATTTAGTAATAATATTGGTTTAAATATGACAAAAAAAATATGTCTGCCGGTCTAGGGTTTGCGTAGGAAACGAGCACCGGAGCGTAATATAACCACAAAAAATATAATAGTTTGATATTGTAATATAATTAAAGTATATAACCAAACAATTTTAAAAAAATTAATAAAAAAAAGTAATAAAAAATTAACCGTGGTACGCCTTTGTCTGTATATTATAATAAAGGGCTACGCCGATGGCAGCCGTCGGCGTATCTTGGCGAGAAAATAAAAGCAGAAAAATGAAAATAAAAAAACCTAGCTACGCCGACGGCAGCCGTCGGCGTAGCCCTATCCTTACTGTCGACTACGCGGCCCACCCCGCTCGCGACCACACACGCCACACCCCGCACTGCCTCGCTCCCTCCTCAAGCCCCGCCGCCCGCCTCCCTGGCCCAGTCCCGCCTCCCCGAGCCCCGCCGCCTCCCTCGCCAGCTCGCCGCCGCCTAGCTCCCTCCTCGAGCCTCGCCGCCCTCCTCCCCGGCCCAGTCCCGCCGCCTAGCCCCGCCGCCTAGCCCGAGCCCCGCCTCCCCAGAGCCCCGCCGCCTAGCCCCGAGCCCCGCCTCCTAGCCCCGAGCCCCTCCGCCAGCTCCCTCCCCGAGCCCCACCTCCCTCCCCCGAGCCCCGCCGCTAGCCCCCTCCCTAGAGCCCCACCACCAACTCCCTCCCTTGAGCCCCGCCACCAGCGTCCCCGATCCCCACCGCCTGCCTCCTGGGCCCATCCCCGCCTCCCCGAGCTCGCCATACGCTGCAGGTACCTCCTCCACTCCCCTCTTCCTCTCATGCTCTCAACTTTGTTTAGAAATAGAATTGGTAGAAATAGGTATAAAATTGTTTAGAAATAGAATTGGTAGAAATAGGACTAGAAATAGTATGTGAGAAGTAGAATGTTTTTTTAATGGACATAAATATACATGCTGTGAATAAAGTGTTGTCTTTATGTAATTGTATAGATTTTTGGTGTTCCGGGAGTGACAGTCGTTGCGGGAGTGATTGTTGTTGCGGGAGATGGTGTAGGAGACACCTCGATCCCGTCTTCAAGTTCCATCGTCGGCCCCGACACTCGGCTGTTCGACTACTTCCTCTTCCATTGAGGGTGAGAATCCGTTTGCCTCTCTTGGACCTAGGTTTATTTTCGTGTTAGATCACCAAGTCAAGTCGCGTTACCTAGGTGTCTTCCTGACCATAAGCGTTACGCGGGTTAATATGCATTAGTGGTCTCGCATATTAATAACTGTAACGCTTACGGCTTTTATCGGGCAGTCGGCGGATTCGTAGTTGGGTATGGTTCTCCCTAGCTCTACCTCGATCCGAGACAGAATTTCGGCAGTGCCTCCTCGTTGTTCTCCGAATGCACATTCTCTCGGCTTTTTATCGAGACGTGTATCGGGAGAGCAGCGGGGAGGTGCTACCGAAATTCTGCTCAGATCGGGGTAGAGCCAGGGAGAACTTACCCAATCTACGGATCCGGCGGCTGGTTAGGACCCTCTTTTCCTATTAGACATGTAGGTTGATGCATGCGTAAAAATATGAAGCATTTAATCTCCTGTTTGATACAAAATGCTATATTTGTTGTTTGGTTCCCAACAAAGCAGAAGTGGATGGCTGATAATGGGTGGATGTACAGTGGCCGTATTAGTGCGACTAATAAAACAGAAGAGTGGACACGAAACACTCATTTGTTAGTTAATGAGTTAGCGCGTGGTTCGAAGGCAATCGTTCGGGCACTTTGTCCCTGCGCTCGTTGCAATAAGCGTCATCGTCAGGGAAATGATGAGATGTATAGACAGCTTCTACAAGCTGGGTACATGCCTCACTATGTCACGCAGGTCGACTTTGCTCGGTACGAACATGACAGAGGTGAGGTTATGCGGCAGCGGCTCAATGGCAATGAGCACCATGGGATTAGAAACTTGCTAGATGATCTCATCGATGCCGACCAGCCAGATTCGCCACCTCCACAGGATGAACCACCAGAACTGGAGGAACCGCCAGAACCGAAGGAACCGGAGCCAACTGCGAAGGCCTTCCTTGATATGATGGCAATGGCTAAGAGGCCTCTCTACGAGGGTGCAAAGATTTCTCAGCTTGATGCCATCTCTCAATGTCTAGCCGACAAATGCCAGCACTCCGCCACCCGTGCGCACTTTGAAGCTAACCTGAGAACATGTGGTAACATGTTGCCCGAAGGGCATTGTCTGCCTAAAACCTTTCACGAAACGAAGAGACTTATGAACGAGCTCAACATGGATGATGAAAAGATAGATTGCTGTCCAAAAGGTTGCCTTTTGTTTTGGAAACATTTTGTTGATGACAAGTACTGCTCCATTTGTGGGGCCTCTAGGTATGATGGGGTAAAGGGAAAAGATGGTCAGATGAAGCAGTCGAATGTTGCTACAAAGATTCTTCGGTATCTCCCATTCATAAAAAGAATCTAGCGGCTTTACTTGAGTGAGGATACTGCCAAACAGATGACGTGGCACAAGAAGGGGAAGAGATACGAGGACGAGCACGGACGGAAGAAGATGGGACATCCATCTGATGGTAAGGCATGGAAGAAATTCGATGACAAATACCCTCGATGGGCAGAAGAGGCTCGGAATGTCAGAATTGCGATAGCAACAGATGGCTTCAACCCATATGGTTTGTCGACGGCCGCGTACAGCTTCTGGCCAGCGTTTGTTATTCCGCTCAATCTCCCTTCCGGAGTATTAATGCAACGGAAGACCATGTTTCTGTCGCTTATCATTCCAGGGCCCGAGTACCTAGGGAAGAATTTGAGTGTCTACATGCAACCGATTATGGATGATTTGAACCACTCCTGGATACACGGGACGTTGACATACGACCGAGCATCGAAGAGAAACTTCTTGATGAAAGTTTGGTTGCAGTATACCATGCATGACATGCCCGGGTATGCCCTAACATGTGGATGGTGTACAGCTGGTAAGTGGCCATGCCCAGTGTGTAGGAACCGACTTGAGTTTCTTTGGCTAAAGTTGGGTTGCAAGTATGTTTCGTTTGACACGAATCGACAGTACCTCAAAAGAAAGCATCCGTTTAGAGAAGACAGGAAGAACTTCAAGAAGGGCAAAGTTGTGCATGAAGTAAAAGAGGTACCAAAGTTCGATGGTGCATCTATTGATGCCGAGCTACGTGCTCTCGTGCTTGCGGCACCGGGAACTGGCCATCAATTTGCAGGATATGGTGTAACGCACAACTGGACTCACGTGGCAGCCTTAACGAATCTCGTGTATTACAAGGACCTCGAACTTCCCCATAACATCGATGTGATGCACACCAAAAAGAATGTCGGGGAGTCCCTTTTTCACACAATCCTGAATATTCCTGGGAAGTCAAAGGATAATGTCAAGGCTAGAGTCGATGTTGAGAAGCTCTATGATAGGAAGAGATTACACATGCAGCCTCCTACCGGTCGTCGAAAGAATTGGTTCAAGCCGCATGCCTACTTCTGCCTTGATAGTGTCCAAAAGAAGGAGGCATTCATGTGGCTCAAATACGTCGTGATGTTTCCTGATGGTTATTGTTCGAATATAAGTAAGTGAGTCAATCTTTTGACGGGACAAGTCACCGGACTCAAGAGTCACGACTATCATATATGGATAGAGCGACTGATGCCGGTGATGGTTCGAGGGTATCTCCCCGAGAAAGTCTGGTGAGTGCTTGCGGAGTTGAGCCATTTCTTCCGCATGCTCTGTGCTAAGCAGGTATGTCCCCTGGTTATGGAGAAGCTGCGTGTTCAAGTGCCGAAGTTTCTATGCAATTTGGAGATGATCTTTCTGCCAGGCTTCTTTACTCCGATGGCGCATCTCATTGTGCACCTCGCGAACGAGGTACTCTTGGGTGGCCCAGTGCAATTTTGTTGGCAGTTTTGTATTGAGAGAGAGTTTAAGTATATTCGAAAGATAACTGGAAACAAAGCCAAGATTGAAGCATGCATAGCTGAGGCAACATGCCTTCGGGAGATGGCAGATGTCGCGATAACCTACTGGCCTGATGATGTTCCCACTATGCATAACCCGGTCTCTCTTTACAATGTTGACTAGCCCAAGAATGACCCCAAGCTCGAACTATTCCAATTTCCCGGTGGCAAGGCCGGTAAAGGACTAAAATATCGCTTGCCGAAGGAAGAGAAGGATTTCATAATGCTCTATGTGCTTATGAACATGAAGGAAGTGGTCGATTTCATAAGGTAAAATGGTGAATAATTTATTCTCGGTCTAATGCTTATTTTCTCCTCCTTAGTGAACTCACGGATGAACAGTGGTCGGGAACGATGGATCCCTCTCCCTTGGAGTTAGACATTCTACTTAAAGAGGGTGCTCCCGGAAATAAAAAATCTTTGTGTCCTGGTTCATGGAAAAAGTAATTTCTAACCTGTCCCTCTTACCCTTATTATTCTACGTAACTAATATAATGAACACAACAACTTTAAACTGTACTTGTAGGGAGCTGATCCCAATGTTGAGATGTCAGATGAGTTGAAATGTGTTTCCCAGGGTTTTAACCGTGACGTCATGAAGTATGATGTGAATGAGTTTCGCTTCCATACAGAGACGCACCAGAAGGGCCGACGGAATGCAAAAACAGTAAATATAGGGGTCTTCACCAGAGGAGCCGATACCCTTGATTACTATGGAAGGTTAGAGAATGTATACGAGCTGACCTTCAATCGTACGAACGTACAACTCAATCTTGTTGTGTTCAAGTGCCACTGGTTCGACCCAAGGGGTGGACTGAGAAGTACCCATTCCATTGGGTTAGTTGAAGTTAGGCCTTCAACAACCTATAGCGGAGCCGACGTCTTTGTTGTGGCTCACCAAGCCAACCAAGTTTATTATTTGCCCTACCCATGCCAGAAAGTGGAACTCAAGGGCTGGGAAGTCGTGTTCCAGGTATCACCACATGGTAACCTACCGATTTCCTCCGAGGACGATTACAACAACATTGACCCTGTAACATACGAGGGAATTTTCTATCAAGAGCAAGAGGACTTTGGGCACTTTGAGTTAGAACCTGTTGATCTTGAGGACCTCGAGAATAATGCAGATACCCGGGGTGAGTCAGTGGTGGATATACATGACATAAATATTCTCGAGAAGTTCCATGTGGAGAATGACAACGATGATGAGCCTCCACCCTTTGATGAGGCTCCAGCTTTCTACTCAAGAGATAGTGATAGTGAGAATTAGAATGAGAATGAGAATGATAGTGAGTATTTATTTTTCAATGCATTCTATTATGTCTTTGTGCTTGCTTGTTTTCTTAATGCATTATATTATTTCTCAATGCATTTTGGCGACGAGGTCGAGGTCGAGGTCAAGGAGGACGAGGTGGCGGGGGAGGAGGCGTGGACTTTGACCCACCACCCTCCGCTTCTGGCGACGTGGCTCCTGAGTTGTTCCTTACGGAGGAGGGGGAGGGGCCGTCTAGAGAGGAGGCAGAGTCTAGAGAGGAGGCGGAGGCGAAGTCTAGGGAGGAGGTGGACCTTACACGCGAGTTGGTGGTGCATGCGCCGCGGAAGAAATTGTGGAATCGTGGGGAATCGAAAGTCCCTGACGAGAGGTTTGAGCCTAGGACCCAGGAGGCGAAATCCCTTATTATTCCAGATGGCAATGAGTAAGTGTAATAATTTAGAATTTTAAACATGTAATTTCTTGTTGGTGATAAATAATTTGGCATGTGTACTAATGTTTGATTATTGTGCAGCAATTGGACATTTCCTGTCGGGAGCACGGTCCACCTTCCGAATAGCATGACTGGAGCTCTGATTAGGAAGTTCTGGCTGGGCTGGTACACTTCCCCTGAGGGTGTCAGGAGGCTAGCCACTACTTGGGCGGACTACCAGGCTACCATTATCCCGGGCTTTCCGACAGCTGCTAATGCTGTGATCACCAAGTTTTGGGTAAGACATATTTCTCGTGTTTTTAAACATGTAATTTCGTTCATAAGTGATGAAAACACCGTGCTAACTCATGACTCACAATTGTTTTTATGCATGATTGAAGTGCTTTTATCGTGTGGATGAGGAGCAACAGGAGAAGGCGAACATGACTTTGCTTGGGGCTTGTGTGAAGTTGACACCGCAGGTGTGGTACAACCAAAAGGTCACGGCCGCTAGTCACTTCTGGGCTGAAAGGGGCGTGAGGGTCAAGAAGGAGGAAATTGTCAGTAAAAATCCTAATCCCGACTACTCGATGACTCCAGAAGAGTACATGTCGGTGAGTAAAATGTCATGAGATTCTACATTGCTGCTAAGTTGCCATTGCATTATGTGGAGTTGAGTATTGTATTTTCAGGTTGTCCCCGATTGGGCTGAGCCGCATCGAGACGCATGGGAGGAGCTGGTTAGGACGAGGTGGCTCAGAGCAGACGAGGAGTTTTCAGCCTTATCAAGGCAGAACGCGGATAACCGAGGCGATGGTGGAACACACTGCGCGGGAAACCGCAACTTTGACCGCTTCAAGGGGAAGATGGTATGTATACACATGCAACGCCCTGCATTTATTTCCCGTCATCTTCCTACTTGCTACGCAAAACATTTATTTTCGCAACACAGGTGGCCGAAGCACTACCCGGGGAGGTGATTCATGATGTCGCCGTTTATGAGAAGATGCGGCTTAAGAACCCCGATCTCTCGAAGCCTCAGCCCTCGCTCCCCGTGTTCTTCGGCAATGCCCAGGAAGACTTGCAGAACTATAGCATGATGGTGAAGTCTCGTCACCCGCATGTGGATAACCCCATTAATGTGGAGATCGATGAGGAGTCGTTGCTCTTGGCGTCGCACGGATTGGAGCATGGACGTATCAAGATTCTTAATAAAAAAGGTCAACCCTACCCTCACCACGAGCTTCAAACGTCTCAAAGCTACCCACCCCGCCGACGGCCCACCTATCCCGCCTCGTGAGCAGTCTCGTCGATCCACCTCTAGAGATGATGTAGGTTTCCTTATTTTCCCCATCTTTATGACTTTTGTTCATGCATGGTTAAGTGTTGACGAGAGAGTCATTGTATTTGAATTTGTAGCCTGAGTTCGAGGCAGCCTACGGTGCCGCTCATGACGAATATGAGGTGGCCTTTCAGCAGCATCAGGCGGCGAGTATGGTCTACATGCAGTACGTAAATGTAAGTTTGAACCTTTACTTTTGCAAAACATACAAGTCCCACTTTCCCTAGTTTGGTGCTTTAGGGCCTGGCATCTAAACTATCTTGTAGGCGGTGATTGTGGCTATGCAAGCGGGGCAGAGTGTTAATTTAGGGCCCATACCTCCCATGCCAGGGCCGGCACCATTCCTGCCATCGAGGGAAAGTTTCCGTCGGACATACTACGGATCATCACCGGTAAGTTCTTTGCCAAACCACCGGTTACCGCTTTACTTTGCCTCGCAAATTGCTAACATGTAGGGAGCATGTAGGGGGCGGGACATTCCGAGAACGAGCACTTTGGTCATGCCTCACCGGGTAGCCATCGGATGATCACACCTACCCACCCCGATGGTCCTTTGCCTGGTCGTTCTGCTGGTGGTGCTTCGCCAACAACTCCCTCGCCTGGTGGTTCTTCTGCTGCTTCTACTGCACGACGACCTCGTCAGGCGTCGCCTATTCTCACCAGGGGAGATCAGGGGTTCACCCTGTCTCCTGCATAGTACCCGTCTCCTCCATAGTAGTATGGATGTCGGCTTGTATACATCAAGGATATGATGATGTTTGAATGATGTTTGAATGATACGATGATACAATCATGCTTGAATGATGTTAATAATTATTGCTGTTAAATATTGATGCTTTGGATTAGTTAATTGCTGTTAAATATTGATAATTACTGCTGCTGTCATTCCTATGAAATTAAACAGAAAAAATAAAAAAAATCTGGGCTGGCCCTACGCCGAGGGCCAGGCCGTCGGCGTAGCTCCCTGCATGTGACCAAATGGTTAGGGCTACGCCGAGGGCTAGGCCATCGGTGTAGGTCCGGGCCTGGGAGCTCTCTGTGGTGTACGTGTGGCACGCTACGCCGAGGGGGATGCCGTCGGCGTAGCTCCGCGGCTGGGCGGCTCAGAGCGGGCACGTGTCTAGCTACGCCGACGGCCTAGCTGTCGGCGTAGCGGCGCGCCGTTACCTCGTCGTCGAACGGCGTCTGGGCTCTCCGCCGACGGCGAGCACGCCGACAGCGCCGTCGGCGTAAGCTACGCCGAGGGTTTTCCAGCTACGCCAAGGGCCGCGTCGTCTCCGCCGAGGAGCAGCGTCACCGAGGAGCTACGCCGAGGGCTGCCGTCGGCATAGCTTACGCCGACGGTTTAGCTGGCTACACCGACGGCTATCTACCCTCGGCGTAGCGTTTGATTCCTGTAGTGATTTTGCGGCCCGAAAGTTGGGTCGCCCATGCAATGCGGTACCCAAGTTGCTTACAATCAGCTGTTGCCCAAAGTTGGCATGCCAAATACTCAGAGGGTCTTTTTGGCACGAATTCAACTTTACATTTCAATACAAAATATCAGGCTAACGGCCGTCAAGTTGGGCCCCCATGTCAGCTTTCGCCGTTATGTCGCTGCCGTCGTGGCTGCCATGTAGGCTTGCAGCATTGGCGCATGCATCCTTTATGCTTCTTTTTCTTCCTCCGGGGCAGCAATCTGTGGTCGCAGCCGTGGCACAGAGCTAGGACTTGGGACGAACCTCTTCGGCCCCGTTCTCCTTTCCATCCCGAATCGGAGCTCGCCCTCACCATGACTGCACCCATGGCACGGCGCGGGGACGGGAATTCATTCCTGGGTGAGATCTGTCACCCTACCGACCATGCTCGGTCATGTTGGCCTCCTCCAGAATCCGAGCTCACCGTCGCCGTGGTCGCACATGCACCAGCCACGGCGCCTTCCTCTCCGAACCCCAAAGCCGCATCCACCCAGTTTGGCACAACGCCAACAAGGTGAAAATGCATCAAGTTTTCTTCTTGTGATTGTAGAAAAATATGTATGTACCGTGGCCGTAGCATACTCTAACAATGTACACATATATTGTTTACTAGATTTTCATTTGAAATTAGTAGCTCCTTGATGATGAAACATAGAGAACCTAAATGGAATGACAATGACGACCATGTTCTGTACTTTGCATTGCATCAACAAGTGCTCGCTGACGAAGCAAGTTACCAAGAGAGTGGAGTTCATCAGCCATTGCCAAAAAATATGTGAACAAATCAATGAGTGATTCAATGCAAATACACGCAAAAAAGCTAGATCTTTGTCATCAATCATCAATAGGTGGCACATTCTAGTGTTGGGTTCAAATGCGTACACCATGCATCATTTGCTTGAAGTGGTTGTTATCCTGAGCAAAAAATGCCTAGTATGCACATTACCTTTGTATGTTCTATGCTGAAATTCTGTTGTTATGGGCATGGAAAGAAAAGCTGGGCTTCACTGAATATTACGCAGTTAGGCCTAACTTAGTCTTACACAAAGAAATACAGCTTAGTCTTTACACAAATAAGCGTAACTAATGATAAAGATAAAGACAAATGGTTCATCGGATCTGCCAGTATGAGCACTAGGTCCCTAGAGCTGGTGGTATCGTCGGAACGAACCAGAATGCTGCGTTTGGCCATCTGGCATTCTCCATCAAGTCGTACGACCCCCCAATTATGAGCCAATTGTAGACCCCCTCCCCCCGACATGGATTCGGCTCCAGGCCGGATCTGGAGTGTCAACATGATAGGCGCGCGAGTGTGCAGCAAACACACAGTCTGCTATAAACAATGGAAGTGGTGGCACCTCAGCAACAACACCAGCATGTTCTTCCTAAACTCCGGCATCAGCATCAATAGGTATTTCGTCAGCTTCACCAGCAGCAGCCTCAGCAGGTATTTCGTCAGCTTCACCAGCAGCAGCATTAGCAAGTATTTCGTCAGCTTCACCAGCAGCAGCATCACCAAGTATTTTGTCAGCTTCACCAGCAGCAGCAGCTTGTTCTTCGTCATCTCCACTACCACCAACACCAGCAGCAGCATCAGGAGCCAGGGCTGCCTGAGAAATTACAGGTTCAACAGCTACAGGGGCTCTGACAAAGAAAGGGTAGTTGATCCCAAGAAACACAGATTGTCTCTTCAGATTGTCGACTCTGCTCCAGACTTGCTCTACTGGGTCTTTGGATGGGCATGCGGACCTTGAGAAAACGTGACACCGCAGCGATGGGTATGAAGAAAGTTGTGTCCCCATATGTTCTATTGTATCACCAATGTTGTTTAATGCTCCCCTGATATGAATCCACATGAGTTCATCATCCTGTTCCATGTCGCCTCTGAGAGATGTCACGAACCAGTGCAGTGTCCCAAGTTCAGCATCTGCTACTGCATGTTCGATGACCGGAGCTGGAATGATGCGCGGGGATGCGTGGGTACCTGTGTGTTACTTACAGTCAGTAAGCAGAATTTTGAATGGGATTTTACATGCTATATGACACCATGACTCACCCCAAATGGACGGCTCCCAAACACGCACGTCGCCGCTAGGTTTAGTGACCGCATAAATGTGTTGCGGTTTGTACGAAGAGTAGCTGTAGGTGAAGACGGCGTCGACATACTTCTCCGGCCGCAGGAAGTCGTCGCGCAAGACTGTCCATTCCTTGTCTTCTGGGCATCTAATGAATGTGATTACCTTGTCGAACACCTCTAAGAGTTCATACTCCCAGCTCTTCCACGCCCCCTACCACGGTCTATGTGGGAGATTTACCTTCAGGAGGTCAAGTTCTGCCTAGTTGAACCTGTAAGCGAATTCGGAAATGGGTGGCGGCCACCCGTTGTTGAATGTAGTAATGCCGACACCCTCCAAAGATGGCAATGCAAGTCTCACTGATCTATAGCCATTTGTTAGAGTCCAAGTACTCCCATCCTGTGATAAAAGGACCAGCCACTCGCTGTTGCCACCCACCCAGTTCTAGTCATCTTCCATTTCCGTCTCTTCTTCTTCTTCTTCCTTGATATTCACCACTACTGACTCGGACCACTTATCCAGCAGCATTAGTTTTGCATGAATATTCTACAGAGTTTGTTGTCAGTTGGTACAATCACCTAGCATGGATTCCATTGCAAATACAATTTGACAACTGGACGTTCAGATTAAAGTACACAAAATATCGCCTAAATACAAGTGTCTCCTTAGATATTGCCTAAATTGTGCCTCTGTCACTACGAAGATACTCAATATATGGAGTAGTAGCAGAGCCCCGAACAAACTCCTGATGATGATCATAAATAGCTCGAGGCATAACACCCTTAAATCGTCTAATCTGTTTGTTTTTATTTTAGGAAACAGAATATCACCTAGCAGGCATTCCATTGCAAAATCGAAATTGACAACTCGTCTATCACCTAAAGTAAGACTGTGTCACTACGAAAATACCAGAATATCAGGTACGAGCAGAGCTTCCGCTGTACAGAATAGTCTTAAATGGTTCGATTTGTTCAAACCGCACGTGCACACAACACGTTGGATGAAAGGAACATAGGATTCCGATGAGAGTTAGCACATATGAATCAACGATATGACTGAACGAATAAGCTAGATACTGAAACTTACGTGGCCATCGCGGTCGTTTGGCCATTTGCTGTTATCAGGGTAAAGAAGGCCTGGCGTGTCGAACGGTTGTTCGTCCATGTCCCGCATCGTGAAGCGGTAGCCAGGGATGCAGCGAGCGAGGCGGCCAGCAGAGATGATGTCCAACCCCGAGGAGATCCTGTGCATGTTCACGGCACTGAAGTTCGGCCATCCCCAATCCTCGCGGTAGCGGTCGCCCTGGCCATCCGCATCGTCGTCGCATGCCTTTCGCTTCAGCCTGCTGCTGCCCCAAGCTCTACCCACAGCAGCAAATGGAGTCTGGGATCCGGTAGATTAATGGAGGCATTGTGATAAGGAGGCGGATGGATTCGATAGGGGATGGAATCAGGGATGGGGGCAGTTGTTCATGTGGGGAGTGAATCTGCAAGGAACCGCCGCCGCCGCCGGTTCTTGTCCGCGTGGAATTCAAGGAAGGGGGCATAATTATTGAGGGTGGGCACTGGAACCATCTAGAGGAAGTGAAAAAATAAATCGTAAGAGAGAAATGTGCGGCCCGCCTGTCAGTGAGTGAAGGTCGGCACGCGCAAACGTGCCTACGTTTGACTTGGATCGTGCCTAGCAGACCTCGATTCCACCGCTTGCAAGTGGCGCGGAACAAATATAAGGAAGCGTTAGCGTCGACGTGTAAAACCGCCGTTTTTCTCCACCTTCACCCTACTAAGAACGGTCGTGCACCATTCTAGATATTGGTAAGGGCGGTTCCAATCTTTCACTTCTCCATCTCATTTCCTCCTCCAGGGCCTCATCGTCTTTCTCCTCCACGGCCTCATCCATTTCGTCCACCACCGCATCACCCTCTTCCTCTGTATCCTTTCCCTCTTGCCTGTAGTCATGGACTCTCCGGACGTCCGAAACAACGGCAGGCAAGAAACTGCGCACTTCGACATCGAAGTACATGGCGGGAAGAAGATCGATGTCGTCTACACCATCGACCCTCGAACGGTGAGGAACACTCTGAATAATTACACGAGTTGGCTGTAGTTCGAAGAAAACAGGTTCGTAGGTCTCGACCTCGAGTACAACCGCGATCACCGTAGGATCGCCGTGTTGTAGCTCTCCATGAAGGGGCACGTCCTCGTATACCAGCCTTTTTGCGAGAAGGGGGCTGACGGGATCTGGTAGACTCTGCTGTCTTTTTGTTCCTGAACCGTCTGTTTGTAAAAGTTATTGCTATATTATTTGTCTGAATTCATTTTCATGCAGGTGGGGTGAAAGCATTAGGGATCTGTTTCATGAATTTCTCGTGAACCAGCACATAACATTTACTAGTGTTGACATCACGAATGACACTAAGCTTCTTGAAAGCCCGACTATCAACATTAGACTCCCAAAGGAGTGCAGAGTGGACATCCAGGAAATTTACTGGATCCCAGGGACGAAGGGCGGCAAGACCGAGATGGCCGCTCTTGCCTCCAAACTCCTCAACCCGTGGTACGCTGACATGAAGGGCAAATTTCCGAGATGTTCGTGGAGGCGTTTAGGGCACGATTACTGGGAGGATAAGCAACTTTCTGAACCTAATCTGAAGTACGCTGCAATTGACGGGTATGTTCGCCACGAGCTGTACAGCCAGATTGTAAAATATCGTTCCAGGCATCGCATCATTGAACCACCACCAAGGTAGGTTGTTTGCCCCAGATGCTAGAGTGTAGATGAATCTACAAGCCGGGGCAAGAGACCGAAGGCATCCTAGGATCGGTTGCCTTCTCCAACAGGCTGGGATGTAGACTTTTAGTGCATGATTGTTGTGTTTGTATGGGGCTTGTTGTGTTTATGAAAACATGTTATTTCAGAAGTACACTATGTGAGCAATTACGAACTGCTGTGTATTACCTTTGTCGAACTATAATCTGGGTTTGGTTATGACTGTATCCTTCGCTATAATCTGGGTTTGGTTATGACTTATGACTGTATCACACCTTATGCATGTCAGTCCTAGATTCTATCGCATGCAAATGGCACATACAGAATTTGTAAGAATGAATGTTGAGCATACAAAAGGGGGAATGTAATTCATACAAGTTAAGTAGCTAATAGCATAGGGATCATACGATCTTGGTTCTTACACACAGAGTGCTTAGAAAATACATGCGAGATAAAATACATGCGAGATAAAACTAGGAACAAAATGCGAAACTAGTAGTGGTAAACAACACACTCACCCACCCGCCAGATCCTGTGGAGCATCTCGTAGCAGACATACGCGTCCCTGGCTACGTACTTGATCGCATCGTAATCCCGGTGCCTCCACTCCCATCGCTCGTGCAGGTGCTTCAGGAACTCGACTTTCATGCCGGCGTACTCGCGGTCGATGATGTCGGCAGCGACTCTAGCCATGCCGGCTTTCCCCGTACCACCATCCGGGTACCTCCACAAACGTTGGAGATCAACGTGATTGACGACATGAATGAGGAGATCCCTCTCTAGCTTCGGAGTGTCGTTCTTGATGTCGACGCTGGCGAAGTAGATCTCCCTCCTGTGTAGGAACTCGCGAAGCTCTGGGCATACAGATTTGGCCCTACATACATGGTATATGAGGCAGTGGTTGCGCATGGACCGCTGCAAAAGCACCGTCCTCTTCCTATTTCTGGTATACTCGAGGTCAAGGCCGACGATCTTGTACCTGTCCATCGGCTCCTGTAGCCACCACGCATACATTGCGATGACCTTAGCAACCTCCGCTGACGCATTTGTGTGGACGACCATTAGCTTGGTGGTGCCATGGGCGGTGACGGTGTACTCGTTGGTGAAGTCGCTCCTGTCGCCGAACACGCCGTACTCTGCATCCATGGCAGTAGCTAATGTGGCGGCAATGGCCTAGGGTCGGTAGTGGTGGCTGGGACTGGGCGTGGAGGTGGAGTAATCTGTTGCGGTGGTATGGCCCGGCGGAGGCAGTGCCTACGGCAGTGTCGATGGTTCTTGCGATGGCAGAAGGAATGAGTTGGGGATTTTTGCATAGTGATGTGCTGAGGAGATGGAAGGCGATGCTTAAATTGCGTTTACCAATATTCCGGTCATACCCATGTGGAGGCAAGTTTGACCAGGCGAGCACAGTTGGTTTCCAATCCTAGCGATTAATTTCGGCGTCCGTCCCGGTAGGCGATGGGACGGGTGTGCGATGTGGCTTTGGCGTGGCAGAGACCGGTCACATAGACCACCGTCCCGTTGCCGATCCGCAGTGGGTGCGCAGTTCTGACACGACGTAACGTGATAGGACAAAAGGAAGTGTACAACTATTATTCCTAACAAGTTTAAGAAGTGTCAGCATAGACAGGGACTTAGCATCCCTGCACCCCGAGGCAGCCGCCCAGCCGATCAGGCCTGCCGATTGCGCAAAGCTTGTCCAGAATTTGCCAAAATGAAGCTCGTTTGCCCATGCTTCTATAAGTTTCTCTATAGGCCAGTTGTGTAAGCATGCACGATCAAGCAACTTTGCAACACACGTGTCGGTGGAAAAGCATTAGGTTTCAACGCACCACATAGTTTATGGATTTAGAATAGCTACATTGTGGAGATCTAGCCAAATTGCATGGTAAAGCCAAATTCAGCTTTTTGTAAGATTTAGCTATAGCAACATTGTGTCTCGTTTGTCCTCACTTTTTCCCTCCCGATATTCCGAAGCCCTCACATGCGCTCGGAGGGGGGTGCCGTCTAGTCAAAGGCGTGGCCGTTACGTGCACCCTGGCGCCTAAATTGGAAGCTTTTTTTGTTATTTGGCCTTTTTAAGAGAGCCTTTTCCCCTTTCTCTATAACAGTTGTGTGTTTTTTTGCCCAAAAAGGTAGGGAATCTAGAGTAGCTTCTCTCTTCATTCATTGTTCCTTTTGCCCACGTTTTTCCCCAATCTGGTAGCAAATCTAGAGCAGCAAAACAAACCAGCACCATAATATAGGTTATATAGTACGGTACTTAACGAGGATCGACAATTAGGCTGCTCAGCAGCAGCAGCAGCTGACAGGTTCAACACAGACAAGACAAAAGAAGCTACTTTACAACAGCAACAGCTGATCAGTGGACCCTCGTGGCCTCTTCCAGGAGCCTCTGCCAGGAGGGCATCCGCCTCCTCCCTCTGGCGCCTCCTCCACTTCTTGCTGCCTAGCCCCTTGACCTTGGGTGCCTTGGGTCTGATCGGGGGCACGTGACCCTCCTCGATGGCCACCTTCTAGAGGTTGTGGAGGTGAATACCAAGCGCCTGGTGCTTGGCCATGAAGCCGTGGATATTAACGAACTCGCCACAAGTCCTCACGTCCTTGGCATGCTTCACGAGGGAGTTGAAGTCTATGGCGTGGGGCCTCCTGGTGGGGCAGAAGGGGCACCTGTACACGTCGCCGGCAAAGAAGTTGTGGTACTGACCGGACTTTAGCCTCCTCGGCACATGACGAGTCTTGGTGTCCTTGGACTCGTCGTCGTTGCGGAGGTCGCTGCTATCCTGTTGGAAAAAAATAGTAGAGTGAAATAAGGACATGATTGAGATACTTTGATTATCGGGATTGATTTTTTTGCATAAATGAACCAAATGAGATCTCCCGATTATTCCCAAATCTCAAACCAAATCGAATACTGATCCCAACTACGAATAGGGGGATTCATCGAAAATCGAGATCTAACACAAGAGGATTAGCTACTGTAAAAATACGAATAGCCAAGCCCTAATGACATATGATCTAGCATCCAACGATGGGAACGGGGGAAGAACAAGGGAAGGGGAGAAAACCCTGGTTACCTCCGACCATGGGTCGGCGATGCTGGTGTCGTAGGGGGTTCTCCCGCCTTATGTAGACAACCTACTCGTAGGGATCCCAGCCGAGCGGGATCTGTCCGAGACCGGTGGGGGCGTCCTCGTTGGCGGCTACTGCGGATGCGGGGACGGGGACGGGGACGGGGACGGGGACGGGGACGAGGGTCTGTACGGGGACGGGGGGCTCCTCGCCGGCGGCCTTGGAGGCGCCGATGGCCACCGCGCAGTTCTTCTCCATCGTCGGCGTGGTTGGGGTTTTCTTGGGGGTTTGCAGAAGGTGATGGCACCGTGGAGATGGTTGAGTGAGCGAGTGCGTGATGAGTGGGAGTGGGGAGGCCTCTATTAAAGGAGAAGGGAAGCAACGTTTCGTTGCACTACCATGCACTGCGTACGCTAATGCACCGTGCACGACCACATGTGTCCACTACCGCCCCGTGAACCGCACACGCGTACCGTGAGTCGCGTTTTTTCCCCTCGTGTCTAACCCTGGCGATTCAGTTGTGCTTAGTTTTACCCTCGAGCGTAACACTGGCGGTTTGGTTCCATTTTTAAATCATTTTGTATTTTCTATCTGGATCCCTTTGTCACGCTTGCCCTCGGTTTTTAAGTTCTACTCAGTCTTGCCCTTGGTTTTTAAGTTCTACTCAGTTTCGCCCTTGGTTGATACTCAATTTTCCCCTCTCTTTGTATCCATCTCTCGCACTTGTGCTCATCTTCGCTGCTACGCTCTGATTAGTCGATACAGTTGTCACACAGATTGTGCCCACCAACCATTGATCCTCTGTGATCTAACGGACAGGATAACCCTTATATCTGTCGGGGGCACCCCTCTATCCATGCAAAATAACGAGTATGCCACTGGAACTTTAACTCCATAAACAGATGAACTTGAATATATTTTGAAGGGTACGAAAATAGAAATCCCCATAGTTTAAGGGTCTAGATACGGTAAGAGAACTAAATATTATTAGTGGCCGGGCCAGCACAATGATGGGTTGGTCGGCTAGAAGTTGCTGATTCCTAAGTAAGGGGACACTAGGCCGGTCTTGACATACTCCCTCGGGAATTTGCTATAAGAAGCGTGCTTAGCCTTGGTCGCCGACTTGTGTTTACTAGTCGAGCTTTTACCGATGCCAACCGCATGTGGAATCAAGCTGGCAATCCTCGGGTTGACTCCTTTCTTACAGAAAGGGCACCTGAGCTCCCCAAGTTGAGTGCGGAAAGGGATTATCCCGCTCTTGAGCTTCTTCATGACATGGCAGCTCTTGTTGTCCCTAGTCTCCTTGTCAGAGTCCATCTCACTTGAATACACCTGTAATGTATGGAATACAATCCGAAATGAGCAAAATAATAAATATATATTTCTTCCACCATTCCGAGTTACTTTCGATGCAATAACATGTCTATACAGGTTCAACAGTTCATTCCGGCCGTCTCCCCAGCTCGCTCCTAAATTAATGTGGTTTGTGTTCTTGGTAACTTATTAATAAATAAATAATGTGGATTCATTCAGAATAGACTAGATCTCTCCATGTACCGGTTCATACGTTGCATCTAATCATTAGGACTAGATTTTTTTATGACGCCAGGATAGATTAAGCTCGAGCAAAAAATATGAAACATGTAGAAATAGATGTACCTCTGGGTACACGAGCGGAGCGTGTTCGTCGAACTCCACGCCCTCATCGGCGCCTCCAAAGTCGTTAGCACCGGCGAGCACATGATCCCCCAAGGGGTTGAACTGCACGTCCTCCTCGCCTTGTGCTGCGTGATGCTCCTCCAGATCTGCCGCGTGAAGCACCACCTCGGCGGCGATGCCTGGACACTCACCCCCATGCACTGGTTTCATGGAGAAGATTCGTGCAAGTACGTTTAAGATTGTGGGGTTTTGATGGATAGGGAAGAGAGAGTAGTGGATGAGTGCGAATGGAGGACCCGATAGGCTGGATTTTTAATGCGGGGGTGTTTAGGCCTCCTCGAGGGCCCCGATAGGCAGCTCTTCCGGCTGCGGCTGCCGCGTGGAAGGTTCGTGTGGTGGGGGCCTGTCGGAAGTGAGAGTGCAGGTGTGCTGCATAGTAAAAATGGTATAGGCCACGAGCCATGGATGACCAGTTGCCGTGCAGTAGACTTGTAGCCTTTGCATACTAGATTAAACATGACATGACCACTCAACGACTTTTTCCCTGGACGGCATCATGTTCCTTCTTGTAGAAGTCTCATTGAGAGAGACGTCCGTGTTGTCTCGCGCTGTCCTGTGAAGGGCACGACGTGTGCACCGAACCTCGTTGGATCACACAGGATAAATGGTTAGTGCGCACGATCCGCGTGACAACTGTGAGAACTAATTGTTGGAGATATGCCCAAGAGGCAATAATAAAGTGGTTATTATTATATCTTTATGTTTATGATAAATGTTTACATCCCATGCTATAATTGTATTATTAGGAAACACTAATACATGTGTGTTTTGTAAACATAAAAGAGTCCCTAGTAAGCCTCTTGTTAAACTAGCTTGTTGATTAGTTGATGATCATGGTTTCCTGATCATGGACATTAGATGTGATTAATAACAAGGTTATATCATTAGGAGAATGATGTGATGGACACACACCCATAGTAAGCGTAGCATAAGATCAAGTCATTAAGTTCGTATTGCTATAAGCTTTCAAATACATAGTAACCTAATCCTTTGACCATGAGGTTATGTTAATCACCATCACCGGATGGATACTTTGATGACATCAAACACCGCTTCGTAACTGGGTGGTTATAAAGGTGTCATTGGGTATTCTGAAAGTATGTGTTGAAGCGCATGAACCAAGATTGGGATTTGTCCATCCATATGACGGATAGATATGCTCTGGGCCCTCTCGGTGGAATGTCATCTAGTTAGCTTGCAAGCATGTGACTGGGTCACAAGGGATGACATATCACTGAACGAGTAAAGAGTACTTATCAGTAACGAGGTAGAACTAGGTATGGAGATACTGACGATCAAACCTCGGATAAGTATAGTATCGCGAGACAAAGGGAACTGGTTTCGTATGTAAATGGTTCTATCGATCACGAAGTCATTGTTGAGTATGTGGGAGCCATTATGGATCTCCAGGTCCCGCTAATGGTTATTGATAGGAGATGTGTCTCTGTCATGTCTACATATTCACGAACCGTCGGGTGACACACTTAAGGTTCGAAGTTGTTTTAAGTAGATATGGAATGAGCGTTGGAGACCGAATGTTGTTCGGAGTCTCGGAATGGATCCAGGACATCACGAGGAGATCCGGAATGGTCCGGAGAATAAGATTCATATATTGGGGATCATTTTCTGAGTTAGGAAATGTTCTGGAGTATTTGTATGAGGGTTCTAGAAGGTTTCAGAATGTTCTGGAAGGTTCTAGAGGATTTCTTGGAGTTTGCTTGAAAACCAAGAAAGGGTCAAAGGAAACCTAGTGGGGCAAGACACGGATTCGTGGGGGAGGAGGACTCCTCCCCCCTTCCCACCGCCGGCCATAGGAGGGGAGTCCTACTAGGACTCCCCCTCCCCAGGCGTGCCTCCCCCCTTAAATAGAAGGGCAGGGGCGCCCCCTCCAAGCTCTCTCACACAACTCCAATCTCTGCCGCCTCTCTCCTCCACCTTTCTTCTGCACAGGCATAGGCGAAGCCCTGCAGAATTCTCTACTCCACCACCACCACCACGCCGTCGTGCTGCTGGGATTCCGTGGAGAAGATCTACTACCTCCGCTGCTCGCTGGAACGGGGAGAGGAAGGTCTGCTTCGACTCCGCACGTGTGACCGACTGCGGAAGCACTGCCGGAACGCGGCGCCGGAAGGATCGTCAACTTGACCGACTATGGGAGCGCTGCCGGAACGCGACGCCGGAAGGATCGTCCACACGATCTTGAGATCGGCAAGTGATCGACTACATCAACCACGAGATCTAATCTCGTTAACGCTTTCGGATCTACGAGGGTTAGTTCCTATCTATCTCATTGCTCATGTCTAATAGATTAGATCTTGGCTTTTATCTAGATTAGATATGGGTTTTGTTCGTTCTTGCGGTAGAAATTTTTTGTTTTCCATGCTACGAACCCGTCAGTGGTATCAGAGCCGTATCTATGCGCAGATCTGTTGCACGAGTAGAACACAATGTTTTTGTGGGCGTTGATGTTTTTGTTGTCGGTGTCTTAGCGTGTACTTTGCATCTTGCGGCATGGTGGGATGAAGCGGCTCGGGCTAACATTACATGTCATCGCACATGAGACTTGCTCCACGCTTGACGTGCAACTTGCTTTGCACAGGTGGCTTTGCGGGTGTCTGTCTCTCCCACCATAGTTAAGATTCAATTTACAATGAGCATCTGACAACAATTGTATCAACGTTGTGGTTCTTGTTCGTAGGCAAGATCGGTCTTATGCGAAAGCCCCAAACCACGTAAAATATACAAAGAAAATTAGAGGCGTCTAACTTGTTTTTGCAGGGGTTTTGTGATGTGATATATCCATCATGTGATTGTGATTGTATTTGATGTATGCAATGATCCTTGTTGTAATATGGCAACCCGCAGGAGCCTAATGGTTGTCTTTAATTCTGTTAAGACATGCGTGTCTATTCATCTTGTAATAGCTTTATTCCAAGTAGTTGTAATAGTTGCTAGTGATGATGGACAACCATGAAGCGGCGCCACGGACCTTGACGCCACGCCGGTGATGATGGAGATCATGTCCACGCTTTGGAGATGGAGATCAAAGGCACAAGAAGAAAGGCCATATCATATCACATATTATGAATTGCCTGTGATGTTAATCCTTTATGCATCTTGTATTGCTTTGTATGTATGTTCTTTCCACAAACCACACATCGATCAACCAGTGTCATTGCATGTGTGTTCTTTCCACAAACCACATATAGATCAACCAGTGGTCATTGCATGTGTGTTCTTTTCCACAAACCACATATGGATCCACTAGAGGCATTGCATGTGTGTTCTGTTCACAAACCACATATGGACCCACTAATGCCATTGCATGTGTATTCTTTTCACAAACCATACATGGATCAACAAATGACATTGCATCTGTGTTCTTTTCCACAAACCACATATGGATCCACTAGAGTCATTGCATGTGTGTTATTTCTACAAACCACACATGGATTAACCGATGGCATTGCATGTATGTTCTTTTCACAAACCACATATGGATCAACCGATGGCATTGCATGTGTGTTCTTTTCACAAATCACATATGGATCCACCAGTGTTCACTTCATGTGTGTTCTTTCCACAAACCACACATGGATCCCCCTGAGTTATTGCATGTGTGTTCTTTCCACAAACCACACATGGATCCACTAGTGGCATTGCATGTGTGTTCCTGACATGAACCACATATGGACCCACTAGAGTCATTGCATGTGTGTTCTTTCCACAAACCACATAAGGATCCACTAGAGTTATTGCATGTGTGTTCTTTTCACAAACCACATATGGATCAACCAGAGTCATTGCATGTGTGTTCTTATACTAAAACCAGCACTAGAGTCATTGCATCTGTGTTCTTTCCACAAACCACACATGGATCAACTAGTGTCATTGCATGTGTGTTCTTTCCACAAACCACATATGCATCAACAAGTGGTCATTGCATGTGTGTTCTTTTCCACAAACGACATATGGATCCATTAGAGTCATTGCATGTGTGTTATTTCCACAAACCACACATGGATTAACCAATGGCATTGCATTCTTTTCAAAAACCACATATGGAACAACCAATGGCATTGCATATGTGTTCTTTTCACAAACCACACATGGATCAACGAGTGTTCACCGCATGTGTGTTCTTTCCACAAACCACTTATGGATCCACCAGTGTTCATTGCATGTGTGTTCGTTTCCACAAACCACATATGGATCCACTAGAGTCATTGCATGTGTGTTCTTTTCACAAACCACATATGGACCCACTAGAGTCATTGCATGTGTGTTTTTATACTAAAACCAGCACTAGCGTCATTGCATGTGTGTTCTTTTCACAAACCACATATGGATCCACCAATGACATTGCATGTGTGTTCTTTCCACAAACCACACATGGATCAACCAGTGTCATTGCATGTGTGTTCTTGCCACAAACCACGTATGGATCAACCAGTGGTCATTGCATGTGTGTTCTTTTCCACAAACCACATATGGATCCACTAGATTCATTGCATGTGTGTTCTTTCCACAAACCACACATGGATTAACCAATGGCATTGCATGTGTGTTCTTTTCACGAACCACATGTGGATCAACCAATGACATTGCATGTGTGTTCTTTTCACAAATCACATATGGATCCACCAGTGTCATTGCATGTGTGTTCTTTACACAAACCACTTACGGATCCACTAGTGTTCATTGCATGTGTGTTCCTGACATGAACCACATATGGAACAACTAGAGTCATTGCATGTGTGTTCTTTGCACAAACCACATATGGATCCACTAGGGTCATTGCATGTGTGTTCTTTTCACAAACCACTTATGGATCAACCAATGGCATTGCATGTGTGTTCTTTCCACAAACCACACATGGATAAGCCAGTGCCATTGCATGTGTGTTCTTTCCACAAACCACATATGGATCAACAAGTGGTCATTGCATGTGTGTTATTTTCCACAAACCACATATGGATCCACTAGAGGCATTGCATGTGTGTTCTTTCCACAAACCACATATGGATCAACCAGTGTTCATTGCATGTGTGTTCTTTTCCACAAACCACATATGGATCCACTAGAGTCATTGCATGTGTGTTCTGTTTACAAACCACATATGGACCCACTAGAGTCATGGCATGTGTATTCTTTTCACAAACCACACATGGATGAACCAATGGCATTGCATGTGTGTTCTTTTCCACAAACCACATATGGATCCACTAGAGTCATTGCATGTGTGTTCTTTCCACAAACCACACATGGATTAACCAATGGCATTACATGTGTGTTCTATTCACAAACCACATATGGATGAACCAATGGCATTGCATGTGTGTTCTTTTTACAAATCACATATGGATCCACTAGTGTTCACTTCATGTGTGTTCTTTCCAAAAACCACTTATGGATCCACTAGAGTCATTGCATGTGTTTTATTTTCAGAAACCACATATGGACGCACTAGAGTCATTGATTGTGTGTTCTTATACTAAAACCAGCACTAGAGTCATTGCATGTGTGTTCTTTTCACAAACCACATATGGATCCACCAGTGTCATTGCATGTGTGTTCTTTCCACAAACCACATATGGATCCACTAGAGTCATTGCATGTGTGTTCTTTTCAAAAACCACACATGGACCCACTAGAGTCATTGCATGTGTGTGCTTTCCACAAACCACACATGGATCAACTAGTGGCATTGCATGTGTGTTCCTGACATGAACCACATATGGACCCACTAGAGTCATTGCATGTGTGTTCTTTACACAAACCACATATGGATCCACTAGGTTCATTGCATGTGTGTTCTTTTCACAAACCATATATGGATCAACCAATGATATTACATGTGTGTTCTTTCCACAAACCACACATGGATCAACCAGTGTCATTGCATGTGTGCTCTTTCCACAAACCACATATGGATCAACCAGTGGTCATTGCATGTGTGTTCTTTTCCACAAACCACATATGGATCCACTAGAGGCATTGCATGTGTGTTCTTTCCACAAACCACGTATGGATCCACTAGTGGTCAATGCATGTGTGTTCTTTTCCACAAACCACGTATGGATCCACTAGAGTCATTGCATGTGTGTTCTGTTCACAAACCACATATGGACCCACTAGAGTCATTGCATGTGTATTCTTTTCACAAACCACACATGGATCCACCAATGGCATTGCATGTGTCTTCTTTTCCACAAACCACATATGGATCCACTATAGTCATTGCATGTGTGTTCTTTCCACAAACCACACATGGATTAACCAATGGCGTTGCATGTGTGTTATTTTCACAAACCACATATGGATCAACCAATGGCTTTGCATGTGTGTTCTTTTAACAAATCACATATGGATCCACCAGTGTTCACTTCATGTGTGTTCTTTCCACAAACCACTTATGGATCAACCAGTGTTCATTGCATTTGTGTTCTTTCCGTAGACCACATATGGATCCACTAGAGTCATTGCATGTGTGTTCTTTTCACAAACCACATATGGACCCACTAGAGTCATTGCTTGTGTGTTCTTATACAAAAACCAGCACTAGAGTCATTGCATGTGTGTTCTTTTCACAAACCACACATGGATAAACCAATGGCATTGCATGTGTGTTCTATTCACAATCTACAAATGGATCAACCAATGGCATTGCATGTGTGTTCTTTTCACAAATCACATATGGATCCACTAGTGTTCACTTCATGTGTGTTCTTTCCAAAAACCACTTATGGATCAACTAGTGTTCATTGCATGTGTGTTATTTCCACAGACCACATATGGATCCACTAGAGTCATTGCATGTGTTTTCTTTTCACAAACTACATATGGACCCACTAGAGTCATTGATTGTGTGTTCTTATACTAAAACCAACACTCGAGTCATTGCATGTGTGTTCTTTTCACAAACCACATATGGATCCACCAGTGTCATTGCATGTGTGTTCTTTCCACAAACCACATATGGATCCACTAGAGTCATTGCATGTGTGTTCTTTTCGAAAACCACACATGGACCCACTAGAGTCATTGCATGTGTGTGCTTTCCACAAACTACACATGGATCAACCAGTGGCATTGCATGTGTGTTCCTGACATGAACCACATATGGACCCACTAGAGTCATTGCATGTGTGTTCTTTACACAAACCACATATGGATCCACGAGGGTCATTGCATCTGTGTTCTTTTCACAAACCACATATGGATCAACCAATGACATTACATGTGTGTTCTTTCCACAAACCACACATGGATCAACCAGTGTCATTGCATGTGTGCTCTTTCCACAAACCACATATGGATCAACCAGTGGTCATTGCATGTGTGTTCTTTTCCACAAAGCACATATGGATCCACTAGAGGCATTGCATGTGTGTTCTTTCCACAAACCACATATGGATCCACCAGTGGTCAATGCATGTGTGTTCTTTTCCACAAACCACGTATGGATCCACTAGAGTCATTGCATGTGTGTTCTGTTCACAAACCACATATGGACCCACTAGAGTAATTGCATGTGTATTCTTTACAGAAACCACACATGGATCAACCAATGCAATTGCATGTGTGTTCTTTTCCACAAACCACATATGGACCGACTAGAGTCATTGCATGTGTATTCTTTTCACAAACCACACATGTATCAACCAATGGCATTGCATGTGTCTTCTTTTCCACAAACCACATATGGATCCACTATAGTCATTGCATGTGTGTTCTTTCCACAAACCACACATGGATTAACCAATGGCGTTGCATGTGTGTTATTTTCACAAACCACATATGGATCAACCAATGGCTTTGCATGTGTGTTCTTTTAACAAATCACATATGGATCCACCAGTGTTCACTTCATGTGTGTTCTTTCCACAAACCACTTATGGATCAACCAGTGTTCATTGCATTTGTGTTCTTTCCGTAGACCACATATGGATCCACTAGAGTCATTGCATGTGTGTTCTTTTCACAAACCACATATGGACCCACTAGAGTCATTGCTTGTGTGTTCTTATACAAAAACCAGCACTAGAGTCATTGCATGTGTGTTCTTTTCACAAACCACACATGGATAAACCAATGGCATTGCATGTGTGTTCTATTCACAATCTACAAATGTATCAACCAATGGCATTGCATGTGTGTTCTTTTCACAAATCACATATGGATCCACTAGTGTTCACTTCATGTGTGTTCTTTCCAAAAACCACTTATGGATCAACTAGTGTTCATTGCATGTGTGTTATTTCCACAGACCACATATGGATCCACTAGAGTCATTGCATGTGTTTTCTTTTCACAAACTACATATGGACCCACTAGAGTCATTGATTCTGTGTTCTTATACTAAAACCAACACTCGAGTCATTGCATGTGTGTTCTTTTCACAAACCACATATGGATCCACCAGTGTCATTGCATGTGTGTTCTTTCCACAAACCACATATGGATCCACTAGAGTCATTGCATGTGTGTTCTTTTCGAAAACCACACATGGACCCACTAGAGTCATTGCATGTGTGTGCTTTCCACAAACTACACATGGATCAACCAGTGGCATTGCATGTATGTTCCTGACATGAACCACATATGGACCCACTAGAGTCATTGCATGTGTGTTCTTTACACAAACCACATATGGATTCACGAGGGTCATTGCATCTGTGTTCTTTTCACAAACCACATATGGATCAACCAATGACATTACATGTGTGTTCTTTCCACAAACCACACATGGATCAACCAGTGTCATTGCATGTGTGCTCTTTCCACAAACCACATATGGATCAACCAGTGGTCATTGCATGTGTGTTCTTTTCCACAAAGCACATATGGATCCACTAGAGGCATTGCATGTGTGTTCTTTCCACAAACCACATATGGATCCACCAGTGGTCAATGCATGTGTGTTCTTTTCCACAAACCACGTATGGATCCACTAGAGTCATTGCATGTGTGTTCTGTTCACAAACCACATATGGACCCACTAGAGTAATTGCATGTGTATTCTTTACAGAAACCACACATGGATCAACCAATGCAATTGCATGTGTGTTATTTTCCACAAACCACATATGGACCCACTAGAGTCATTGCATGTGTATTCTTTTCACAAACCACACATGGATCAACCAATGGCATTGCATGTGTCTTCTTTTCCACAAACCACATATGGATCCACTATAGTCATTGCATGTGTGTTCTTTCCACAAACCACACATGGATTAACCAATGGCGTTGCGTGTGTGTTATTTTCACAAACCACATATGGATCAACCAATGGCTTTGCATGTGTGTTCTTTTAACAAATCACATATGGATCCACCAGTGTTCACTTCATGTGTGTTCTTTCCACAAACCACTTATGGATCAACCAGTGTTCATTGCATTTGTGTTCTTTCCGTAGACCACATATGGACCCACTAGAGTCATTGCATGTGTGTTCTTTTCACAAACCACATATGGACCCACTAGAGTCATTGCTTGTGTGTTCTTATACAAAAACCAGCACTAGAGTCATTGCATGTGTGTTCTTTTCACAAACCACACATGGATAAACCAATGGCATTGCATGTGTGTTCTATTCACAATCTACAAATGGATCAACCAATGGCATTGCATGTGTGTTCTTTTCACAAATCACATATGGATCCACTAGTGTTCACTTCATGTGTGTTCTTTCCAAAAACCACTTATGGATCAACTAGTGTTCATTGCATGTGTGTTATTTCCACAGACCACATATGGATCCACTAGAGTCATTGCATGTGTTTTCTTTTCACAAACTACATATGGACCCACTAGAGTCATTGATTGTGTGTTCTTATACTAAAACCAACACTCGAGTCATTGCATGTGTGTTCTTTTCACAAACCACATATGGATCCACCAGTGTCATTGCATGTGTGTTCTTTCCACAAACCACATATGGATCCACTAGAGTCATTGCATGTGTGTTCTTTTCGAAAACCACACATGGACCCACTAGAGTCATTGCATGTGTGTGCTTTCCACAAACTACACATGGATCAACCAGTGGCATTGCATGTGTGTTCCTGACATGAACCACATATGGACCCACTAGAGTCATTGCATGTGTGTTCTTTACACAAACCACATATGGATCCACGAGGGTCATTGCATCTGTGTTCTTTTCACAAACCACATATGGATCAACCAATGACATTACATGTGTGTTCTTTCCACAAACCACACATGGATCAACCAGTGTCATTGCATGTGTGCTCTTTCCACAAACCACATATGGATCAACCAGTGGTCATTGCATGTGTGTTCTTTTCCACAAAGCACATATGGATCCACTAGAGGCATTGCATGTGTGTTCTTTCCACAAACCACATATGGATCCACCAGTGGTCAATGCATGTGTGTTCTTTTCCACAAACCACGTATGGATCCACT
Source organism: Avena eriantha (assembly GCA_910589775.1). Classification (NCBI taxonomy): domain Eukaryota; kingdom Viridiplantae; phylum Streptophyta; class Magnoliopsida; order Poales; family Poaceae; genus Avena; species Avena eriantha. Next base: position 168,782,076 of record OU342741.1, on the reverse strand, counting down.
AGAGTCATTGCATGTGTGTTCTGTTCACAAACCACATATGGACCCACTAGAGTAATTGCATGTGTATTCTTTACAGAAACCACACATGGATCAACCAATGCAATTGCATGTGTGTTATTTTCCACAAACCACATATGGACCCACTAGAGTCATTGCATGTGTATTCTTTTCACAAACCACACATGGATCAACCAATGGCATTGCATGTGTCTTCTTTTCCACAAACCACATATGGATCCACTATAGTCATTGCATGTGTGTTCTTTCCACAAACCACACATGGATTAACCAATGGCGTTGCATGTGTGTTATTTTCACAAACCACATATGGATCAACCAATGGCTTTGCATGTGTGTTCTTTTAACAAATCACATATGGATCCACCAGTGTTCACTTCATGTGTGTTCTTTCCACAAACCACTTATGGATCAACCAGTGTTCATTGCATTTGTGTTCTTTCCGTAGACCACATATGGATCCACTAGAGTCATTGCATGTGTGTTCTTTTCACAAACCACATATGGACCCACTAGAGTCATTGCTTGTGTGTTCTTATACAAAAACCAGCACTAGAGTCATTGCATGTGTGTTCTTTTCACAAACCACACATGGATAATCCAATGGCATTGCATGTGTGTTCTATTCACAATCTACAAATAGATCAACCAATGGCATTGCATGTGTGTTCTTTTCACAAATCACATATGGATCCACTAGTGTTCACTTCATGTGTGTTCTTTCGAAAAACCACTTATGGATCAACTAGTGTTCATTGCATGTGTGTTATTTCCACAGACCACATATGGATCCACTAGAGTCATTGCATGTGTTTTCTTTTCACAAACTACATATGGACCCACTAGAGTCATTGATTGTGTGTTCTTATACTAAAACCAACACTCGAGTCATTGCATGTGTGTTGTTTCCACAAACCACACATGGATTAACCAATGGCATTGCATGTGTGTTCTTTTCACAAACCACATATGGATCAACCATTGGCATTGCATGTGTGTTCTTTTCACAAATCACATATGGATCCACCAGTGTTCACTTCATGTGTGTTCTTTCCACAAACCACTTATGGATCAACCAGTGTTCATTGCATTTGTGTTCTTTCCGTAGACCACATATGGATCCACTAGAGTCATTGGATGTGTGTTCTTTTGACAAACCACATATGGACCCACTAGAGTCATTGCTTGTGTGTTCTTATAATAAAACTAGCACTAGAGTCATTGCATGTGTGTTCTTTTCACAAACCACATATGGATCCACCGGTGTCATTGCATGTGTGTTCTTTCCACAAACCACATATGGATCCACTATAGTCATTGCATGTGTATTCTTTTCACAAAACACACATGGACCCACTAGAGTCATTGCATGTGTGTTCTTTCCACAAACCACACATGGCTCAACCAGTGGCATTGCATGTGTGTTCCTAACATGAACCACATATGGACCCACTAGAGTTATTGCATGTGTGTTCTTTCCACAAAGCACATATGGATCCACTAGGGTCATTGCATGTGTGTTATTCTGACAAACCACATATGGATCAACCAATGGCATTGCATGTGTGTTCTTTCCACAAACCACACATGGATCAACCAGTGTCATTGCATGTGTGTTCTTTCCACAAAGAACATATGGATCAACTAGTGGTCATTGCATGTGTGTTCTTTTCCACAAACCATATATGGATCCACTAGAGTCATTGCATGTGGGTTGTTTCCACAAACCACATATGGACCCACTAGAGTCATTGCATGTGTATTCTTTTCACGAACCATACAAGGATCAACCAATGGCATTGCATGTGTGTTCTTTTTACACAAACCACATATGGATCCACTAGAGTCATTGCATGTGTGTTCTTTTCACAAACCACACATGTATTAACCAATGGCGTTGCATGTGTGTTCTTTTCACAAACCACATATGGATCAACCAATGGCATTGCATGTGTGTTCTTTTCACAAATCACATATGGATCCACCAATGTTCACTTCATGTGTGTTCTTTCCACAAACCACACATGGATCCACCAGTGGCATTGCATGTGTGTTCCTGACATGAACCACATATGAACCCACTAGAGTCATTGCATGTGTGTTATTTCCACAAAGCACATATGGATCCACTAGTGTCATTGCATGTGTGTTCTTTTCACAAACCACATATGAATCAACCAGAGTCATTGCAAGTGTGTTCTTATACTAAAACCAGCACAAGAGTCATTGCATGTGTGTTCTTTCCACAAACCACACATGGATCAACTAGTGTCATTGCATGTGTGTTCTTTCCACAAACCACATATGGATCAACCAATGGTCATTGCATGTGTGTTCTTTTCCACAAACCACATATGGATCCATTAGAGTCATTGCATGTGTCTTCTTTCCACAAACCACACATGGATTAACCATGGCATTGCGTGTGTGTTCTTTTCACAAACCACATATGGATCAACAAGTGGCATTGCATGTGTGTTTTTTTCACAAATCACATATGGATCCACTAGTGTCATTGCATGTGTGTTCTTTTCACAAACCACATATGGACCCACTAGAGTCATTGCTTGTGTGTTCTTATACTAAAACCAGCACTAGAGTCATTGCATGTGTGTTCTTTTCACAAACCACATATGGATCCACCAGTGTCATTACATGCGTGTTTTTTCCACAAACCACATATGGATCCACCAGTGTCATTGCATGTGTGTTCTTTACACAAACCACTTACGGAGCCACTAGTGTTCATTGCATGTGTGTTCTTTTCCACAAACCACATATGGATCCACTAGAGTTATTGCATGTGTGTTTTTTTCACAAACCACATATGGACCCACTAGAGTCATTGCATGTGTGTTCTTTCCACAAACCACACAAGGATCAACAAGTGTAATTGCATGGTGTTCCTGACAGAACCACAT